>SJYX01016433.1:382946-406020 GCA_006410675.1 Oreotragus oreotragus | reverse complement strand
CTGGGATTTCTTTGGAAGGAATGATGCTAAAGCTGAAACTCCAGTACTCTGGCCACCTCATGCGAAGAGTTGACTCATTGGAAAAGACCCTGATGCTGGGAGGGATTGGGGGCGGGAGGAGAAGTGGACGACCGAGGATGAGATGGCTGGATGGCATCACGGACTCGATGGATGTGAGTCTGAGTGAACTCCGGGGGATGGTGATGGACAGGGAGGCCTGGCGTGCTGCGATTCATGGGGTCGCAAAGAGTCGGACACGACTGAGCGACTGAACTGACTGACTGACTGACTGAGCATGCACTCAATATGGAATCAAATTTGGAAAACTCAGCAGTGGCCAAAGGACTAGAAAAAGCCAGTTTTCATTCCAATCCCAAAGAAAGGCAATGCCAAACAATGTTCAAACTACTGCACAATTGCACTCATCTCACACGCTAGCAAAGTTATGCTCAAAATTCTCCAAGCCAGCCTTCAACAATACTTATGAACTGTGAACTTCCAGATATTCAAGCTGGATTTAGAAAAGTCAGAGGAATGAAGAGATAAGATTGCCAACATCAGTTGGATCATCAGAAAAACATCTACTTCTGCTTTATTGACTATGCCAAAAGCCTTTGACTGTGTGGATCACAACAAATTGTGCAAAATTCTTAAAGAGCTGGGAATACCAGACTGCCTGACCTGCCTCCTGAGGAATGTGTATGCAGGGCAAGAAGCAACAGGTAGAACTGGACATGGAACAACAGACTGGTTCCAAATCTGGAAAGGAGTATATCAAGGCTGTATATTGTTACCCTCTTATTTAACTTATATGCAGAGTATCATGCAAAATGCTGGGTTGAATGAAGCTCAAGCAGGAATCAAGATTTCCAGGAGAAATATAAGTAACCTCAGATACACAGATGACACCACCCTTATGGCAGAAAGTGAAGAAGAACTAAAGAGCCTTGTGATGAAAGTGAAAAAGGAGAGTGAAAAAGTTGGCTTAAAACTCAACATTCAGAAAACTAAGATCATGGCATCTGGTCCTATCACTTCATAGCAAACAGATGGGGAAACAGTGGAAACAATGACAGACTTAATTTTCTTGGGCTCCAAAATTACTGCAGATGGTGACTGCAGCCATGAAATTAAAAGATGCTTGCTCCTTGGAAGACAAGCTATGACCAACTTAGACAGCATATTAAAAAGCAGAGACATTACTTTGCCAACAAAGGTCTGTCTAGTCAAGGCTATAGTTTTTCCAGTAGTCATGTATGGATGTGAGAGTTGGACTATAAAGAAAGCTGAGTGCCAAAGAATTGATGCTTTTCAAACTGTGAATTTGGAGAAGACTCTTGAGAGTCCCTTGGACTGCATGGCGATACAACCAGTAAATCCTGAGGGAAATCAGTCCTAAATATTCATTGGAAAGACTCATGCTGAAGCTGAAAGTCCAATACTTTGGCCACTTGATGGAAAGAACTGACTCATTAGAAAAGTCCCTGATGCTGGAAAAGATTGAAGGTGGGAGGAGAAAGGGGACAACAGAGGATGAAATGGTTGGATTGCATCACTGATGTGATGTATGTTTAGTTTGAGTAAGCTCTGGGAGTTGGTGATGGACAGGGAAGCCTGGCATGCTGCAGTCCATGGGTCCATAAAGAGTCAGACACGACTGAATGACTGAAGTGAAGTGAGCATGGCCTTGCCCATCAGAACAACACTCAGTTTCCCCCTCAGTTAGCCTCTCCCATCAGGAGGCTTCCATAAGCTTCTTACCTTTATCCATCACAGGGCCAACAGAATGAAAACCACAATCACAGAAAACTAATCAAACTGATCCCAGGAGCCACAGCCTTGTCTGCTGCTAAGTCACTTCAGTCGTGTCCGACTCTGTGCAACCCCATAGACGGCAGCCCACCAGGCTCCCCCGCCCCTGGGATTCACTGGAGTGGGTTGCCATTTCCTTCTCCAATGCATGAAAGTGAAAAGTGAAAGTGAAGTCGCTCAGTCGTGTCCGACCCTCAGCGATCCCATGGACTGCAGCCTACCAGGCTCCTCCGTCCATGGGATTTTCTAGGCAAGAGCACTGGAGTGGGGTGCCATTGCCCTCTCCTTGTCTAACTCAATGAAACTATGAGCCATGGCGTGTAGGGCCACTCAAGACCAACGGATTATGGAGAAGTATCCTGACAAAATGTGGTCCACTGGAGAACAGAGAGCAAACCACCTCAGTGTTCTTGCCTTGAGAAGCCCATGAAAAGTATGAAAAGGAAAAAAGATAGGACACTGAAAGATGAACTCCCCAGGTAGGTAGGTGCCCAATATGCTACTAGAGAAGAGTGGGGAAATAACTCCAGAAAGAATGAAGAGACCAAGCCAAAGTAAAAACAACACCCAGTTGTGGATGTGATTGGTGATGGCAGTAAATTCCCACGTTGTAAAGAACAATATTGCACAGGAACCTGGAATGTTAGGTGCGTGATTCAAGGCAAACTGGAAGTGGTCAAACAGGAGGAGTGAACATCAAGATTTTAGGAATGAGTGAACTAAAATGGAATGGAATGGGTGAATTTAACTCAGATGAGCATTGTATTTATGACTGTGGGCAAGAATCCCTTAGAAGAAATGGAGTAGCCATCATAGTCAATAAAAGAGTCCGAAATGCAGTACTTGGATGCAACCTCAAAAATGACAGAATGATTGCTGTTCATTTCCAAGGCAAACCGTTCAATAATACAGAAATCCAAGTCTATCCCCTGAACAGTAATGCTGAAGAAGCTAAATTTGAACGTTTCTATGAAGACCTACAAGACCTTTTAGAACTAACACCCAAAAAATATGTCCTTCTCAGTATAGGGGACTGGAAAGCAAAAGTAGGAAGTCAAGGATACCTGGAATAACTCCACAACAAATTTGGCATTGGAGTACAAAAAGAAGCAGGGCAAAGGCTAACAGACTTTTGCCAAGAGAACGCACTGGTCATAGCAAATACCCTCTTCCAACAACACAAAGGAAGACTCTACACAAGGACATCACCAGATGGTCAACACTGAAATCTGATTGATTGTATTCTTTGCAGCCAAAGATGGAAAAGCTGTAAAAAGTTAGCAAAAACAAGAGCAGGAGCTGATTGTAGCTCAGATCATGAATTCCTTATTGCCAAAATCAGACTGAAATTGAAGAAAGTAGGCAAAACCACTAGACCATTCAGGTAGGACCTAAATCAAATCCCTTATGATTATACAGTAGAAGTGACAAATAGGTTCAAGGGATTAGATCTGATAGACAGAGTGCCTGAAGAACTATGGAAGGAGGTTCATGAACTTGTACAGGAGGCAGGGATCAAGACCATCCCCAACNCTTATGATTATACAGTAGAAGTGACAAATAGGTTCAAGGGATTAGATCTGATAGACAGAGTGCCTGAAGAACTATGGAAGGAGGTTCATGAACTTGTACAGGAGGCAGGGATCAAGACCATCCCCAACAAAAAGAAACGCGAAAAGGCAGAATGGTTGCCTGAGGAGGCCTAACAAATAGCTGAGAAAAGAAGAGAAGCGAAAGGCAAAGAAGAAAAGGAAAAATATACCCATCTGAACGCAGAGTTCCAAAGAATAGCAAGGAGAGAGAAGAAAGCTTTCCTCAGCGATCAATGCAAAGAAATAGAGGAAAACAATAAAATGGGAAAGACTACAGATCTCTTCAAAAATGTGAGATACCAAGGGAACATTTCACGCAAAGATGGGCACAATAAAGAACAAAAATGATATGGATCTAGATACCCATCTGAACGCAGAGTTCCAAAGAATAGCAAGGAGAGAGAAGAAAGCTTTCCTCAGCGATCAATGCAAAGAAATAGAGGAAAACAATAAAATGGGAAAGACTACAGATCTCTTCAAAAATGTGAGATACCAAGGGAACATTTCACGCAAAGATGGGCACAATAAAGAACAAAAATGATATGGATCTAGCAGAAGCAGAAGATATTAAGAAGAGGTGACAAGAATACACAGAAGAACTATACAAAAAAGATCTTCATGACCCAGATAACCAAGATGGTATGACCTCTCACCTGGAACCAGACATCCTGGAATGTGAAGTCAAGTGGGCCTTAGGAAGCATCACTACAAACAAAGCTAGTGGAGGTGATGGAATTCAAGTTGAGCTATTTCAAATTCAAAAAAAGATACTGTTAAAGTGCTGCACTCAATATGCCAGCACATTTGGAAAACTCAGCAGTGCCCAAAGGACTGGAAAAGGTCAGTTTTCATTCCCATCCCAAAGAAAGGCAATGCCAAAGAATGTTCAAACTACTGTACAATTGCATTTATCTCACACGTTAGCAAGGTAATGCTGAAAATTCTCCAAGCCAGCGTTCAATAGTACATGAACCATGAACTTCCAGATGTTCAATCTGGGTTTAGAAAAGGCAGAGGAACCAGAGATCAAATGGCCAACATCTGTTGGATCACTGAAAAAGCAAGAGAGTTCCAGAAAAATATCTACTTCTGCTTTATTAACTACACCAAAGCCTTTGACTGTGTGGATCACAAGAAATTGGAAAATCTTCAAAAAGATGGAAATACTAGACCATCTAACCTGCCTCCTGAGAAATCTGTATGCAGGTCAAGAAGCAACAGTTAGAACTGGATATGGAACAACAGACTGGTTCCAAATTGGGAAACATCAAGGCTATATATTGTCACCCTGCTTATTTAACTTATATGCAGAGTACATCATGTGAAATGCTGGGCTGGATGAAGCTCAAGCAGGAATCAAGATTACTGGGAGAAATATCAGTAACCTCACATACACAGATGACACAACCCTTATGGCAGAAAGTGAAGAAGAACTAAAGAGCCTCTGGATGAATGTGAAAGAGGAGAGTGAAAAAGTTGGCTTGAAACTCAGCATTCAGAAAACTAAGATCCTGGCATCCGGTCCCATCACTTCATGGCAAATAGATGGGGAAACAATGGAAACAGTGACAGACTTAATTTTCTTGGGCTCCAAAATCACTGCAGATGGTGAGTGCAGCCATGAAATTAAAAGACGCTTGCTCCTTGGAAGAAAAGCTATGACCAACCTAGATAGCATATTAAAAAGCAAACACATTACTTTGGTAACAAAGGTCCATATATAGTCAAAGCTATGGTTTTTCGAGTAGTCATGTATGGATGTAAGAGTTGGACTCTACAGAAAACTGAGTGCCAAGGAATTGATGCTTTTGAACTGTGGTGTTGGAGAAGACTCTTCAGAGTCCCTTGAATTGCCAGGAGATACAATCAATCCATCCTAAAGGAAATCGGTCCTGAATGTTCATTGGAAGGACTGATGCTGAAGCTGAAACTTCAATAGTTTGGCCACCTGATGCGAAGAACTGATTCATTGGAAAAGACTCTGATGCTGGGAAAGACTGAGGGCAGAAGAAGGGAATAACAGAGGATGAAATGGTTGGATGGCATCACTGACTCGATGGACATGAATTTGAGTAGGCTCTGGGATTTGGTGATGGACAGGGAAGCATGGCACGCTGCAGTCTATAGGGTCCCAAAGAGTTGGACACAACTGAGCAGCTGAACTGAACTGAACTGATATCTACAATGAGAATATAAAGAGTTCTTGAATCTATTAACTAGTTAGAAAGGAATCATAATTCTTAAACTACAAAAAAATTTTTAATAATATTCATCCAAAGGATGAAAGAACCCAATTAGAGACTAGGAGAACATGAATATGTAATATTCTTTCTGTACCAGGCATCTCTCATATCACTACTATACTTTTTCAATAATTTAGGCATTTTAATCTTGCCATACAAGAAAAAATGCAATGGAGGTTATTGAAAGGAAAATGTTCAGAGTAAGGAATACTGAACTAAAGAACTAACCACTCGGAATGATGGGTAAAGGGAAGTGGGAGACTCTAAAACTCTATAACATCTACAGGAATGGAAAAAAAAAATCAATAGATCACAGACTTAAACATAAGAGCTAGTACTATAAAAATAAGAAAACACAGGGTAAATCTTTAAGACATTGGATTTGGCAACGATTTCTTATATGTAGTACCTAAAGTACAGATAGCAGAAGAAAAAGATAAATTTGATTTCATAAAAGTTAAGATTTGTAAGTGTCAGAAGACATTGTTGGAGAGTAAAAAGGCAACCCAGGAACAGACAAAATACTTTCAAATCATGTGTTTGATAAGGGATCAATATCCACAACATATAAATAACTCTTAAAGTCAACAACAAAAACAAACAGCTCTATTCTAAAATGAGCAAAGGACTTGAATAAACATTCCTTCAAAGAAAATGTACAAATGGTCAATATACATATGAAAAAACCAATTTCACTAATCATTAGGAAATGCAAATCAAAACCATTGGGAAATCCAACCTCACACCCAGTAGGATGACCATTATTGAAACAGAGAGACAGTAAATGTTAATGAGGATGTAGAGAAATTGGAACCATTGTACATTGCTGGTGGCAATATAAAATAGCGCAGCCATGGTGGAAAGGGGTATGGCAGTTCTTCAAAAATTAATTATAGAATTCTCCTATGATCCAGCAGAGTCGGACACGACTGAAGTGACTTAGCAGCAGCAGCAATTCCACTTCTTTTATATATCCAAAAGAATTAAAAGCAGGAACCCAATGAGCTATTTGTACAACAATGTTCATCACAGCATTATGTATAACAGCCAAAACACAGATGTAACCTAAACATCCGTCAGTGGAGGAATGGATAAATAAAGTGTGGTATATACATACAAGGGACTACTGCGCTGTGCTTAGTAGCTCAGTCATGTCCAACTCTTTGCAACCCCATGGACTGTAGCCTGCCAGTCTCCTCTGACCATGGGGATTCTCCAGGCAATGAACTGCTGCTGCTGCTGCTGCTGCTGCTGCTAAGTCACTTCAGTCGTGTCCGACTCTGTGTGACCCCATAGACGGCAGCCTATCAGGCTCCCCCATCCCTGGGATTCTCCAGGCAAGAATACTGGAGTGGGTTGCCATTTCCTTCTCTGATGCATGAAAGAGAAAAGTGAAAGTGAAGTCACTCAGTCTGTCCGACTGTTAGAGACCCCATGGACCGCAGCCCACCAGGCTCCTCCGTCCATTGGATTTTCCAGGCAAGAGTACTGGGGTGGGGTGCCATTGCCTTCCCCGAATAAACTACTACATATCCTTAAAAGAAAGGAATTCTGATACATGCTGTAACATTAATGAGCCTTAAGAATATTATGTGAAGTGAAATAAGCCAGACAAAAAAAGGCAAATGTCGTATATCTCCATTTACATAAGGAAAAGGAAAATTAAATTAATTTGCCTAGAATAGGCAAATTTATAAAGAAAGACAGTAGAATGGTTATTACCAGGGTCTAGGGGGAGCAGAAAGCATGAGGGATTATTGTTTAATGGGTACAGTGTTTCAGTGTGGAATGATGAAAAAGTTCTGGAAATGGATGGTGATGATGGTTGCAAACGATGTGGACGTACTTAATTTGCCTGAATTAAACACTTAACAACGGTTAAAATGGTAAATTTTATGCTACATATATTTTACCACAAAATTTTTTTTATTTTTTAATTCACAAAAATTTGCTGACAACTGTAAGGAAGACAGTCAGGAGATAACCAAAGGCACAGCAGTTAGCATTGAGTCTAAGTTGATGAGAGATTCCTTTATACACTTGATCTTAGCAAAAAGGCCAAGAAGTTATAGGATTCAATTTACATATATGCAATATCATTGTTTCAATTTGCATGATATAAAAAGTAATCAAAATATACAAAGTATTACTGTACTTTCACCATGTTTTAATTTCCAGAATTTAAATAGTTAGATACTCTCAAATGTAAACTCTGTATTACCCCTTCTTTTCTTCAAATGGCTTCCAAGAATCTAATCTATTGCAGTTGGTAAAACAATATGACCTTTTCATATAAATCATCAAAAAAGTGACTAAAAGATAAATTTTGTAAGGAAATTAAGAGTTTCTCCATCATTAATTTGGACTGGGTGGTACTCATGTTAAGAACGGGATCCAGGTTTTAAAACATGCACACTTCGCCCCCTCCCAAAGTTTGTCCCTTCCTATAACAATGGTCCCACTGTAATGCTGGTTTATCACACAGACCTCCAGGCAGATTTAGTAATCTTTTCCAAATTGAGAAAAGGCCCTCCTCTTCTACCACTTTCAACTCTGCTCTCTGCACGTCAGTCACACTGATTTCCTTGCTGTTCAGTAAAGACATCAGATAAATCTTAGGGCTACCGAGATCACTGCTTCCTGTGACTGGAATAAATTTCCTGTCATTTAGGTGGCTTCCACACATCCTTGTCTCTTTCAGGTCTCTGCTCAAATAGCACCCACCCCTAAAAGACGAACGCCACCCTTAATAAACAATGCCTTCTTTCCTATATGTGCTCTGTCCTGCTTTTTTCTTTTTTTCCTCACAGTATACAGTGTGAGGTCAGGAAGTGGTAACCATTTGTTTACTTATTCATTCTCTGTCTCAAAACTAGCAGGAAACTGCCATGTTTTGTTCAATGCTGCGTGTACAGTGTCTGCAGTGGTACCCTGAATACCTACTCAATAGATGGTTGCTGAAGGGAGTGAACAAAGGAGGAGGGAAGGAAAGAAGGAAATACCATCAAATTTAAGAAAATATACAAACGCTGAGAAAAGTGAGGCTAAGAGTTCTAGGAACGGACCTGGGGTAACTCTGCATCCCTTTACCACGGCCCTTGGGATATCTGCCAGGTCTTCTCTCCCCACAGACCTCAAGGGCACTGATACCACCTTGGATACGAATGCCTAGCCTACACATTCGGGAGGCCAGCCAAATAGGGCTGAATGACTGATCATCACCTCCAGACAAGTCAGTTGAAAATTTTACTTTGAACTCTTTCTTTTTACTATCTGGTTACTGATTTATCTCTTATGCGAATCCTTCAACAGAAAACTCACTTTTAGAAAAGGATTTGGGCTGCAGCCTTTTTAAAGCATCAACTTGCATACATGTAAAAATATTTCAGCTCTTTAAGGCAAAGAAGGCTAAATATTGTCATCTACAATTGATGAACCCACACTGGAGCAGAAAATAAGAAAAAAAGCAGGAATGCTGTCCCTTCCCTAAGTAAGAAATAAAAAACGTGAATTTACCTTGTAATGGCAAAAAGCCACGTGAGAGAAGTATAAATCATTAAATTCTTATTCTTCTTATATTCTTGAAAATTCCTGTATTTCAACGAAAGTGTTCCATTTCAATGAAAAAGCTATTTTTAATTAAAGTCAAGGACATGGTTGTGTAATAAGTATCGATGAAATATGTTTTTATTGACAAGATATGTATTAAGAATAACTGTGTGTATGGCACCATGCAGAGATGCCAATATGAACAAGTTATGGTCTCTGCTATTAAAACTTTAACAGTCTAGTGGATAAGCTGACAGGGCACAGTCACTAGAATAGATTGAGATATATCATAGAAATTAGGGGTCCATTTTCTCATGTTTTTTATATACCACCACTCAAAGGACAGTATCTAAGTAAATAACAGATACTAAAAGAAAATCATCTGTCTTGGAAAATTATATGCCATGTAAAATAAATTATTTTTCCCCAAATGTTTTAAAACCTTTATTAAACCGTGAATCACTGATGTTAAAGAATCACTGTAATTGACATAAATAATTGATTCTGTATGACAATAAATACTAAGTTTTAGAACATAAAAACACTTTAGATGAATACTGTCTTCTTCTTTTCTTACCCTGCACAAGATCACTTTGCAATCTCTCCTTCTCCATCCTCCAACACCCAGGATCTCATAGATATACTCCACTCCCTGTTTCTACTCCATTTCATAGCTCATAGCTGACTAAATCTGCTCCAGACATTTCACACACATACCCTTTTCAATGACACTATCACCTTTCAACTTTTGCCCACCTTGGGAAAGTCTCCTTTCCTGTCTTGAGTTTCTCATAATCAGCAAAATATTCTAACTTTGGCCAAGTCAAGTCAGAATAATATAGTGATACCCCTAGCTCAAGAAAGCAAAGTTACTCAATGTCTAAAACAACCTCAGAAACACTTCAAATGTATAGATGCATTTCATAATAATATAATGTCTTCAAACTCCTACCTACATCTCAATTTCAGTTTAACACAAATGTACACCCCAAGATCAATATTCAAGATGAACATTTAAATAAGCTTCAACCTTTCTTCTTCTTATTCTCTAGTATAATTACACTGTTTACTGCTGCTGCTAAGTCACTTCAGTCGTGTCTGACTCTGTGCGACCCCATAGACGGCTGCCCACCAGGCTTCCCATCCCTGGGATTCTCCAGGCAAGAACACTGGAGTGGGCTGCCAGTTCCTTCTTCAATGCATGAAAGGGAAAAGTGAAAGTGAAGTCGCTCAGTGTCCGACCCTCAGCGACCCCATGGAGTGCAGCTTTCAAGGCTCCTCCGTCTATGGGATTTTCCAGGCAAGAGTACTGGAGTGGGGTGCCATTGCCTTCTCCAAATTACACTGTTTGGTATGTTTAATTGCAAATGTAGATTATTTCAGCTCCATCATGGGTTAAAAAAGCATTTGTAGAATACACAGTAATCAGGTGTATCTGTATGGGATATTTGCAAGCTTAATCTTGGGATAAATAAGATTTTGCTTTCATTAAAAGAAATATATATGTTACTCAAGTTTCATAATCATAATGAGTCTCTGGGAAGGTTACCTAACTTCTGAGCCTAAGTGTCTTCTCATCTCAGAGGGTGATTGTGGGGATTTAAAAAGAGCATTAGCAAATGCCTTAATGTACTGCTCAGTGTAAAGGGAGACCCTCACACATAAAGCTGTTAAATTAATGTTATCAGTGATACTGCTGTTGTTCAGCCACTAAGTCATGTCCAGTTCTTTGCAGCCCTATAAACTGCAGCACACCAGGCTTCCCTGTCCTTCACTATCTCCCAGAGTTTGCTCAAATCATGTCTCTTGAGTCAGTGATTTTATCTAACCATCTCATTCTCTGCCATCCCCGTCTCCTCTTGCCCTCAATCTTGCCCAGCATCAGGGTCTTTTCCAGTGAGTTGGCTCTTTCCATTAGGTGGCCAAAGTATTGGAGCTTCAGCTTCAGCATCAGTCTTTTCAATGAATATACAGGGTGGATTTTCTTTCAGACTGACTGATTTGATCTCCTCGTTGTCCAAGGGACTCTCAAGAGTCTTCAGCACCACAGTCAGAAAGCATCAGTTCTTCAGCATTCAGCCTTCTTTATGGTCCAACTCTCACATCTGTATATGACTGCTGTAAAAACCATAGCTTTGACTATACTGACTTCTGTCTGCAAAGTGATTTCTCTACTTTTTAATATACTGTCTAGGTTTGTCTTAGCTTTTCTTCCAAGGAGCAATCAGTAATTTTAACAAGATGTAAATTGTGCTATCTATATTTTCCCTACGGTAATGTATCCATTATATGCTTAATGTCTTCATGATCCTGCTCTAGCTCACCTCTTATTATTCTATGTATCTGAGCAAAATTTATGAACTGATCTGCAAAGTGATTTCTCTACTTTTTAATATACTGTCTAGGTTTGTCTTAGCTTTTCTTCCAAGGAGCAATCAGTAATTTTAACAAGATGTAAATTGTGCTATCTATATTTTCCCTATGGTAATGTATCCATTATATGCTTAATGTCTTCATGATCCTGCTCTAGCTCACCTCTTATTATTCTATGTATCTGAGCAAAATTTATGAACTGCTAAAGAAAACAATTAAAAACCTAATTATCATTCTTAATTTGATGATTTGCTTTACAAGATGTGGATTTTTGTTCATGTATCACCAGTGGAATAAAGTAAGTGAATGGACGTGACTGGCAAGTATTTCCCTCAAGTTCACACATTTTATTCACTGATTTATAAATGCAAAGTCATACTCCTGATGATTGAATTAGTCGAGTAAGTCTGATTTCATACATAAGTGAGAAATTTCACGTATGCTTTTAAAAAAATTCCTATCAAAGTAGATATTATTTGTTGTAAGATCACTAATAGGGCATCTGACAGGTCACCTCCACTGACCTGCTCTCTATTAAAGCAGAATTCTGATGGATCAGGTTGAAAGTCATAAACAAAGTGTACTGGGTGGTTAAATTCTTGATCTTTGAATGCCTCTCTCACGTCTTCTAACTGAGAAGTTCTTACATCCTTCATATAAACTATGTGTAATAGCTTGTAGCTGAAAACTACCAGTAAGTGTTACAAATGCAGTGGTCCTATGTTTGAAATGTAGAACTATAATATCATTAAAAAGTCAGGATAAAGTGCATTTTTAGTATTCACTGAAACAGGATTAAATGTAGAATTAACAATGATAAACTTTAGATGTCGCACCATTTGTATTCAAAATATAATGGGTAAATTTTGACTATAATATACTGTTACCAAATGTCTAGCCAACATTATTGAACACCTCCCTAAAATGTGAGACAATAAAAGGCCTGTTGTTAATATATTTTAACCTAATTTGTACAGCCACCCTGAGAAATGGACACTACCAATTTTACAACAAATTTGATCTGAGAAGCAAAAGCATTTGACTAGGGCTTACCTGGTGGCTCAGAGAGTGAAGAATCTGCCTGAAATGCCAGAGACCTGGGTTCGATCCCTGGGTCAAGAAGATTCCCCAGGAGAAGGGAATGGCTACCCACTCCAGTATTCTTGACTGGATAATCCCATGGACAGAGGAGCTTGGTGGGCTACAGTCCATGGGGTTGCAAAGAGCTGGACATGACTGAGAGACTAACACTTTCACTTTTCAGCATTTGACTAAGATCATATGTTCCGCAAAGGAAATATCTAGAAAACAATTCTTTCACTACACTAATGTAAACACAGATTTATTCCTCTGTGTTTTCAACACATTACACAGTATTTTACAAAGATTCTGAATTATAGGAGAGACAATATGAATTTTCAAAAGAGATTCTTTGCATAGCCATTATTGCACAAGCATTCATTCCTGAAAGTCTGTCAGATGATCTCACGGGATTCTAATAAACTGAATATTCATTGGAAGGACTGATGCTGAAGCTGAAACTCCAATCCTTTGGCCACTTGATGTGAAGAACTGACTCACTGGAAAAGACCCTGATGCTGGGAAAGACTGAAGGCAGGAGGAGAAGGGGACGACAGAGATGGTTGGATGGCATCACCAACTCAATGGACATGAATTTGAGTAAACTCCAGAAATTGGTGATGGACAGGGAGGCCTGGCATGCTGCAGTCCATGGGATCTCAAAGAGTCGGATATGACTGAGTGACTGAACTGAACTGTTTCCAGTTGACCCCTGACGATGACATTTCTTTTCTCCCTACTTGATTACCATAATTTGTCCAGGATAACAAGAAAATATGTATTATGTTGGAGGAGGGAGGTCATTTCAACTTTGTAAAATTTGTTCCATGAAAGGATTACCTATAAATATTTGGCCCATAAAATTTACCTATAAGCAATATTAACTCTATACCATCACCCAGAGAAAGCAAAATCATAATTTACCAATAAAATATTTTACTTATTCCATTTAAAACATATGTATAGTTAGCAAATTATCCTTACTCGAAGCCCTAAAGGAAGCAGTTCCATTGAACTTGAAAGAATGAACATTTAGTGGAATTTAAGTCATACATAAGGAGATATTTTATTATCAAACAATATTTCTCTTATTTTCCCACATTATATTTTTATGTATCAATATGAATATGTACTATTTACTTCTATTTGCTTCTTTTTTGAACTTGTAAATCATAGGCCCTGAAGAAGTTGCCATTTTTAATTACACTGAATGACTGATACAGTTGGCAGACACTACATACCGTGAAATTGCTCCAATTTTTAAAAAAAATCAGATGACACAAGAAGTTTGCTTTGGCATATAACACAAAGAAGATTTCATTAACCATCTGTATAGAAATGTCTTTGTATTTTAATACATCTATCTAATTTTACTGAGTCTTCTTTAGAGGCTCAATTTTCCAATTATTTGTGTAAGTACTTTGACCGAACAGTGGAGCGAAATTTGTATTACTGTTTAGAAGATGAGATGTAGGAAGAGAAAGGGAAAGAAAAAGACATTCATTTATTTCTCTTATTTTCCCACATTATATTTTTATGTATCAATATGAATATGTACTATTTACTTCTATTTGCTTCTTTTTTGAACTTGTAAATCATAGGCCCTGAAGAAGTTGCCATTTTTAATTACACTGAATGACTGATACAGTTGGCAGACACTACATACCGTGAAATTGCTCCAATTTTTAAAAAAAATCAGATGACACAAGAAGTTTGCTTTGGCATATAACACAAAGAAGATTTCATTAACCATCTGTATAGAAATGTCTTTGTATTTTAATACATCTATCTAATTTTACTGAGTCTTCTTTAGAGGCTCAATTTTCCAATTATTTGTGTAAGTACTTTGACCGAACAGTGGAGCGAAATTTGTATTACTGTTTAGAAGATGAGATGTAGGAAGAGAAAGGGAAAGAAAAAGACATTCATTTTCAGGGGAAGGATGGTAAGTTAATGATAATGTAACTGTACTCACTCCCTCTAAGAGTGAACAATTTCCAAGTGAACAATCATAGGTGCAATTAAAGTTTTATCATATGTTGATAAATGATTCAGACAGCTTTGTAAAAAAAATCCAAAGAGACATTTTAAAGAAAGTTGTGATCAATAATGGCAGTCTCTCAAACACCTGACACAACAAAAGGAAATCACAAAATGAATAGCAATGAAATTACAATTAAAGTAATAGTAAAATTTAACAATAATACATGGCTTTTAGCTCCAGGTTGTATTATTCTAAAAAGATACAGAATAATTCGGTTCTCCATATAATATCTACTCAAATTTGTTTGTGACAGGTGATATTTACTGGCACTCTTTGAGACATTCCCTCCTCCTTCCCCTCTTTCATGGTCTGGCATTTTTCCTCACCACTCAAGGGTTTCATTCCTCCAAACTTCATTCTCCTTTTAGGTGCCCAAGGCTGATGGTTTTCCCTGTTGCCTAAAGCTACTGCCTTCTAGCTACACAGAGAAGGAAAAGCAAGTTAAACCTTTGATGAAGAAATTTCATTCTGCAGGATGGCAAGACACCAACTGTTCTCTCATATTCCACAAAAGTAATCTATCCACCTTTTTTTAACGTGCTCTTATAAATTCTCGTAAGAAAATCATTTTCTTACAATCTTGGGATATCCATTTCATTATGACCTTGCCATACTAAATAGTAACCTAATCCTACACAGTTCTGAAGAAGGAAGCCTAATAACTACATGTGGGAATGAATTCGTTAATGTAGGATACGTAAAATGGAACCCTAACTTCAGTGAGTGCACAGGTGCACTCCAATACAACAACCCCACGGTACCACCATAAGGGCAAATTTAACAAAATCCCTAGTGACAATTCATGAAGTAGTTCAGTCCTTCAAGAAGAAACATGACTGCCCAATTCTTTACCAAAAACAAACAAACAAATGGTTGGTCACTTGCAAGACAAAAAAATATCACTAATCAAAGCTAAGTGCTTCATTGAAAGCTAAATTTTCAACCAAATGTTACTATAAAAACTTTTTTTAAATTTAGTATCATTAAGTATAGGCTCAGAAAAAGAGAGGGCTTATTGCCACACAAAGTGTGGGCATACACACGGCGTGTGTATGTGTGTGTGCATAAACTGCAGTATAAATACGATGCTATCATTAACCAACAAGCATTTTGAAGCCCACTCTCCTATCCCCAAAATAGTGATGGATCTTCCTGGGTTAGCCCATAGTGTCTCTCTGAGTCTTCCTAGTGAATATTTTGGATTTGTGAGATAATTTGCCCCTTGAGTCTGGAGTAAACACAAATTTGGATCATGTGGGCATCAATCTATGACCTCCACTTCATTTGATTATACTTCCATCCACTGAGCCCACTGTTCTCATTTATTATGAAACAAGATTTTAAATTTAGTGATTACAAAGCGACCCTCAAATCCTGATGAAAGATGTAGATTTAAACCTAATAGGGTCATCATTGTATATTATGAGTCACTTGCACTGAAGTCATAAAGTCATTGGATTATACACTCCATTGTTTCTTTAAAATACATTTTAATCCAGTTGTGGTTACTGCCTTTTTAGGGTGTGTTATAATCTACTTCCCTTTGAATACCTTAAAGCCTACACTGCTGAGAGATGGGAATACATCTCAAGGTATTTAAATTGTACCTCTTCAGAATCAGAGTTCTGCATTGTAAACTTACCAAATGCTCAACAAAGAAAGAATTGGAATCCTAAAGTTTACAGGGTTAGTGCACTCTATGGTGAAATAAGTCTTATCTTTGTTCATAAATATCTAGGAACCCCCTACTTCCCCACTGCAGGTACGACTCTGGAAGCAGGGTCAGCAAGAAAGACACGGTGTCTGCAAACAAGAGAGGTATTTAAATAGAGGAAGGAATAGTCCAGACACTAGGAACATTTGAAAAGGCCTTAGGGAGTGAAACTGCTTCTTGTGTTTCAGGTACTAAAAGACCAGGGTGGCTGGAGCATATAAATGAGTGGGAGATGTGCTCACAGAGGCTGTAGCAGAGGGCCAGATTAGACAGTGTGCTGGATGCTAACAGAAGGAATGTGTTGATAATCCGTTTTTGTGTTTCTGCATTTATTCCTCTTTTCTATGTAGTTATGATCCACTGAATGTTCTTAAGGGGAGCCACAGTGGTCTTGCTTTCTTGGAGAGATAATTACAAGGAGCAAACTATGGAAGTAGAGAGGCTGCGTCAAGGCTGTAGCATGAATCCATGAAACTTATAATGATGCCACGAATCTGGTGGCAGGGTAGATAAAGAAAGCAGGGCGGAAGAGGTACAGCTGAGAAGTATAATTGAATAGAGATGCATTTGGGAGACAGGATTGAGAGATCGAAATATGGACTGGTTAGGGATGAAATGCTATTAGGAGGAAGAGAAGGCAGTAAATACTTGGTGAAAGGTAGAACCATTAATTCAGATGACAAAGACTGGGGAAAAGGATCTGAGACAGGGTTTTAGGGAAAATCATAAATTGTTACCATTATGACATTCAGAATGACTCATTCATAGCTCTAAACTTTAAGTTCCTTTACAAGGTTAGAAAAAATAGCATATACTTCTTCCCAGTACTTCATACTCTTTCACATATCTAATAAGCATAGATATTAGATAAATATTTATATTATTCATGAAAAACACAAGATTCTATTTTTTTCCTTGCCACAGAGAAAGTGGGTCTGTCACATTAAGTAGGGTGAATAGGATCCCACAGATTCCACCTCTGAATTTCTTACTTTTTCTTTGCTGCCAAAAGTCTCCTCAGCAACAGGTAGCAAAAACATAGAAGCACTGCCACAGGAGGGCTCCCATGATTACCCCCTGGTCCTAGGAGACACAGAGGCAGGAGGATGCTCTTGGCAGAGAGACAAACCTGACTCATCTTTCTTCCATAGAAGCATCAGGTACCCTGGAAGCCCTAACCTGTACCATGGGAATCATGGCACACCATACACCTGGCTTCTATAAGAATATGTCACTATGTCCCTCGATTTCACAATGGTTCACCTTCGAAAGGGGACTTCTAAATAAAGAGGTACTTAAAACATCTACAAAATACAAAACTTATCTTAAGCTATTGTCAGTTGCTTAATACAGGGCACATCCTTCATTATATCGTATGCCATATTTTGTCGAGCATTTAATTGTGAATAAGCTGTTCTAGCAATCGTGATTATCCCATATATAGAGCTCAAATAAGACAAGCTTTCAAATATATAACAACATTTGTTAAAATGTTAAACAGAGATTAAGTAAATAAGATTAACTCAGTTTCTAAAAAAAGTGAATTCTAGTTTATATTTTTTTAAATGATGTAAAATAATTTGAAGACTTCAATAAAATGGGCTATTGAATAATTGGACTGGGTTTGCAGATTATATATAGATAAGTCTTATTGATATTAAAGCACAAATCATGAACATATATTTTAAACTGCCAAGAGAAAGAAAGGACAGTACCTTTCTCCTGCCCATGTAGCATCAGGAGAAACAGACAAGCACATTAATTGTGCTTCTGAAAAAACTTGAACCTTTTAGCACTGACTTCACAACAACAAATGAAAATTCATCATCCTTTTAAAAGCCTACTTTGAGCTGGTATTTATCTTATTGAAGTGAGCTGTTTAAAACTTCCTCTTCAGCTTCTCTCAGATAAAAATCGCTCTTACCTTCAGAGCAGATATAAATTACTTCGAACGCTGCTATTGTAATAATAAAAAAAAAAACTAAAATAAATTATTTCAAACGCTGCTAATATAAACACTACAATAATGAGAAATCTTTGCTATAATCACCAAAGTTGGCACTGAAGTTTCTAGTTTGTTAATCTCGTTTTAAGCTTTTGTAAAGAAGTAATGAAAACAACTATTTTCTTCTAAAAACTAAATGATAGTTTCAGCTGAAGTCGATAAAAAGTTAAAATGATTCTGAAATCCATCTGAATTTCACTAACAGAATGCACATTCGTTTGAAAAGAAAATAAACTGGGCCGAGAAATAAGGCTAAGCCTCCCGTCAATCATCTGTGTTTGTGTGCTCGGAAGGGGTGCGGCGCATCCTTGCCACCCTACAGGTAGTGTCAGCTCTGCGGGTTCCGCAGGCTCACCTTTGCAAACGGGAAACAGAACGCATGTTTTTTTGCTCCTAAAGAATACGACCTAACCCTGAAACCGAAACCCATCCGACGACTCAGCTACCGTGGACAGAAAAGAAATAACAGTAGCCATTCTCTGCCTTTCCACATTTTCAGGATCTGGCAGCAAACCCACACCGTCAAAACTGGCAAAAGACCGACCTTGCGAGGGAAACAGCTGCCTTTCCCTTTGTGCAGTCTCTGGCACCTCCTCGCCTAACTTCTCCCCGCTCTACTTCCAGGTGGCGTTAATGCCAGGTGGCCAAAACCCGAGACGCGAAAACCGACACAGGTGGGTGTGGCGGTTGAGCACAGCACTGGCGAGAGACTGACGGGCGGCCTCCGTCCCCGCCACACCAGAGGAGCAAGAGAAAAGGCACTTACTTGCCACCGTGCCCGCCGATCATGCCCACCCAGTGCGCCCGCAGAGTCTGCCCCGGGGAGGGCGCGGGCTTCAGGGACCCTTCCTCTCCCCGGGCGTCCTCTCCACTGCTGCCGCTCCCTCTTTCTCTGAGCTCCTGTTGCTCGGCCGGCGCCTGCCACTACCCGCCGCTGGCACCCAAGCTCGCCCAACCCCAGTTCCGGAGCCCGCGGAATTGGAAACCAGACACTCGCCCGGCGAACGCGAGCAAGGGCCAGCCGGGCTACTGCGCCCCTCCTTCCGGGGCGCGCCCAGAACGGCGGCGGCCCCGCCCCGGCTCTGCGGCCCCGCCCGGCTCCCCGCCCTTGCCCCGCCCTCGCTCCGCGCAGCCCTCCGCTCCCGCCGGGGGCGCTGGGCGGGGACCCGGGCGGGGACCCAGCGGGGACCCAGCCCAGACCTCCGTGTTGGAGATGCCACATGCTCTCCATTGTGTTCCAGGAGAGAGCCGGGGAGGGGGTCGCACGACTGCGCACCCTCACCTACCCCACTGGATGGGGCGTGAGTGTGTGTGAGTGTGTGCGTGCGTGTGTCCCTCCAGCTGCCAGAAGAGCCCCCTTATTTCACTCCGCCCCCATCACCTTTTCCACTCTTCCTGCTTTGCTGAATCGGCTAACGTTTCCGAGAAGCCACTTGACGCAGAGCGAGAGAAAGAACTACGGGCAGAGGAGGTGGGGACCGATGGCAGTGACCCCGCCAGTCCCTCCTGGGCCCTGAGCTCCGGGGATACAATACTGGGAATCCGTTCCCTCCCCGGGAGTTTCCCCACGGAGTCTGTTGGGGGAGATGATGGCGCGCAAGACCTGTCTCTAGGCTGCGATTTTTCTTTTCTTTTTTATGATAGATCGATTGGGCTACCGAGACTTCCAGGCAAGCAAAGAATGCATTTCCTTTCAAAGGTGGAGTGAGGAGACCAGGTCGCCCTGGGTGGGGAGGGAGACTTGGCGCAGAGGGCTCCTTCCCCCGACCTGGGACCCGCTCATCTGGATAAGCCATCAGTCATATAGGTTCTGACTTTCGGAGCTGGATAGGAGCGATTGTGAAAAGAAATTATAAATCATTGTGTGCGGTTGCATGTGCGCGCGCGCGCGTTTTCTACAACAGCCTGTTGGGAGGAAGAATGATGCAAACAGAATCGAATTATCTTTCTCAAAGAGAAACGGGAAATTTCCACCAAGGAGGGAAATGGAAGGATTTATGACGTTGTGGCAAAGTGGATCCCGGCCTTAAAAAAGAGATAGATCACCTTGCTCTATAAATATGAATGATGGGCATTTGCAGCTTTAGTGTAATTTACTTCCATACCTTCTAAGATGGAGATGATGACCTAGTGGTAAACACACAGAATTTCAAGCCCCAGGATTTACTTTTCTGGGCGGCTTACTGAGCTTGACATCTGCCCTTTGGACCTTAGCTGTCAAGTTTCTGAGGCTCTCAGCTGAAGAGTACACTCGGTCACTTGGGGCTAATTCTCAATGCCACTTCGTGACCAAGTCACTTTCTCTTCTTTCATTGTTTGCAGATAGAGGAAAAAGAATTAACTGTAATAGAAGTGACAGCCTTTTTGACTAGATGCAGTAAAGTCACTGTCTTTTCCTACCACCTTGAAGTCCCTCTTCAACTAAATTGTCTGATGCACAGTGGCTGGGATGTAAAATTAGCTCAACCAACCATTTCTCTATAGTTCCCCGACACCTAATCTGGGTTTCATTAGGGAATAATCCATATGATATTCAGAATAATTAGAACCCAGAGACTTTCAAACTCATGTTATTTTTTTCCTCAAGAAGATGTAAATTAGAACATAAAGACTCTAACTGATTAAGACAAAGAAATAATGATCAATCCCTATGACATGATTTAATTTATTAATATGATTAAGAGGAATTTTGATCAAATTCTGTAACACTCAAAGCCTTAAAGAAGCAATCAAGAACAAGCCAAAGTACCATGCTATAAAATATAGAATGAGTTTATTAGATTTGTATTTCCTAGAGATGATGTAAAATCAAGACCAAAAGAGGCAAGATGAACTGATAAATGATGGCACCATATAGGAAATTAGAGTCACTTTTGGTGGTTAATGTCAGGTAACACTGTCCAGAAAACATCTCTTGGGATAGTGATGAGGTCCTAGGCTGGGTGATCCATTGGTTTGACGAAGTGTAGCTGTTTTTCTTCATGGCAAAAAAAAGTTCTCCCCACCTGTGTGGTAGGAAAGGGATTTAGTATCCCCCTCCCCCTGCCACTAAGAAAATAATATACACCGTGCTTTGACAATGAGTGTATACCATGCTTTGCCACTATAGGAGTCCCTTCACTATACCTATGTTCTCATTGGGGGTCTTAAAAAATTAAACTTCCTTGGTTTGTATGAGGGGTCCCTGGTGAGATTTTGCCTGTGAATTTATTTGCAAAATATGGTGTGTATTCATTCTTTTTCTAATTCTGTTTCATCTCCCAACTATTAGGTTACCGTCCATCTATTTGGTTCGTGTACCGTTTTCAATCTCACAAGCTTTCTGTAATCTCTTGCCTTTAGTCCATGCTGCTTGTGTTTTTATTGCTCATCTGGCAGTGCTGGGATTATTTATTATATTTTTGTCTCTGTCTAAATTCAGAAAAAGATCATCTGAGTCTCCCATTCAGTATTACATTCAATGCCCCTAAGAATTCACCAAGTACCCAGTGATGGTGTTATATGTAGATATAACTAGATAACGCCATTGAAAAGGTTAAAAGGTAATCTTGAATTATAGGAGGCAGAGAAGAACCTGGTTGAACCAGCCAACAACCAATTAATTCTTGAACTATTCACAACTGATCTTCTATAGTTTGGGTAGAAAAAAGTAGAGATGTTTGTATTTTGAAATTACTAATATTATTATTTAAAACCAAAGCAAAAAAGAAGAATTGTTTTACTTTGGGCTGCCCGGGTGATTCAGCGGTAAAGGATCTGCCACAGGAGAAATGGGTTCAGTCCCTGGGTTGGGAAGATCCCCTGGGGGAGGGCATGGCAACCCACTCCAGTATTTTTGCTTGGGGAATCCTCATGGACAGAGGAGCCTGGCAGGTTACAGTCCATACGGTTGCAAAGAGTCAGACATGACTGAAACAAATTAGCACACACACACGACATGGAAATCTACACATTTGTCTTTTTCACAATTGCCACTCCAATTTTCAAAACTATGGAAGTTTCTAGAGGAGATATAGGCAGCAATGTGAGACAATAAGCAATGTAGTACTGGCAGACTTTGCTTTTTCTCATTAAATAGGATTAGAAATATATTTCTATACTAGTATGTGCTAATGACGAGTGGTGGCACCCCACGCCAGTACTCTTGCCTGGAAAATCCCATGGAAGGAGGAACCTGGTAGGCTGTAGTCCTTGGAGTCACGAAGAGTCGGACACTTACTGAGCAACTTCACTTTCACTTTTCACCTTCATGTATTAGAGAAGGAAATGGCAACCCACACCAGTGTTCTTGCCTGGAGAATCCCAGGGACAGCGGAGCCTGGTGGGCTGCCGTCTATGGGGTCGCACAGAGTCAGACACGACTGAAGTGATTTAGCAGCAGCAGCAGCAGCTAATGACAATACTCTAATTTGAGATAAGACAATTACAATGTTGTAAAAATGGGAGAATACAGCTACAAGTCTTTCTGTATACATAGCTAAAAAGTCGGGGAAGGCAATGGCACCCCACCCCAGTACTCTTGCCTGGAGAATCCAATGGACGGAGTAGCCTGGTGGGCTGCAGTCCATGGGGTCGCTAATAGTCGGACAGACTGAGCGACTTCACTTTCACTTTTCTCTTTCATGCATTAGAGAAGGAAATGGCAACCCACTCCAGTATTCT
>SJYX01016433.1:307109-382201 GCA_006410675.1 Oreotragus oreotragus | reverse complement strand
AAAGAATCCAACTGGTTTCAACTTGCTAAAATGTTAACCAGAATAAAATTCCACACTTTCTGAAGGACCTAACCATGTAAAATTATCACTGACTGGCATCCATTTTTTAAAAAAATTACCACACTTGCAAAGAAGAAGGAAAATATGAACCATAACTGGCAGAAAAGTAAATTAACAGGAACAGACTCAGAAATGAGATAGAGGATGGAATTAACAGACTAGTACGTTATCGTCACATTGATGTGTGCTTTGTATGCCCTAGTAGTAGTAGTAGTTTGTCGCTCAGTCGTGTCCGACTCTTCGCGACCCCGTGGACTGTAGCCCACCAGGCTCCTCCCGCCATGGGATTCTCCAGGCAAGAGTACTGGCGTGGGGTGCCATTTCCTTCTTCAGGGGATCTTTCCGACCCAGGGATCGAATCCGGGTCTCTCGCATTGCAGGCAGACGCTTTAACCTCTGAGCCATGCCCTAGATAGTAGGGGAAAAAATTGAGCATACACAAAATACAAACTGTTCTCTCTTTAAGCACTCATTTTAGATAAATGTTATATCTACTGCCACCTGGTGTTCAAAATAAGTCAAATGTTGCAGAAACGTAATCTATACTGTTTTCTTCTTCTTCTTCTATTTTTGTTTAACTTAGTTTTAAAGAGAAGCTTTAAGTTTACAACAAAACTAAAAGGGAGACACAGATTTCTCATATACACCTTGCCTCCATACGTGTCCAGAATGTTTGTTCTATCTAAGCAAAGGAGGTAAGAAGCAGCATAGAGCAAACTTCTTTCCATGAGATCTTTCTTTCCTTCTTTGTTCTTTCTTCTCCTTTCTTCCTTTATTTATTTTGTGGGCGAGAGTATTTATGCCAGATTCTCTCAGATTTATTTATTTCCATTACTATTCCCATTCTCTTAGCCTGAGTGGCGTGAACTTTTATCTGGGCCATATAAACAGTATACACGTTACATTTTCAGCTTAAGCACTACCAATTCCAATTCTCTACAGTCCCCATTTAACAAGAGGCCTTCAGGATGAAGGTCAAATTTCTTAACTCAGGTTTCACCTCTAACAGGAACACTTTTGCTCTTGTGCTTTCCTCTAATGAAGCGGTCTGCCCCAATACCTATTGCTTGACTCACTCCTGTCATTGTCCAGGCCTTAGATGTCACATTCTCTAAGCCCTGCTTGCAATGCTAACTTTGGGTTAAATTCCCCTTCTCCCTACTTCCACTATACCCTGAACTTTAGCAAAACATTTATCACATTTTATTGTAACTGTTTGGGTGCCAGCAAAACCTTCCCAATGAAGTGATGCGCTAGCTGGACTTGGGAGGCTGTTCATGAATTAGTCAGGTGGATGGGGTTGAGGATAAAGGCCTTCCAGGAAGAAGCAATATTCCTGTGCAGCTGCAGATGACTTCACTTTCAGTTTGAAGGAAATTTAGGAAGCATTTGGGCCAATGAGAGAACATAAACCAAGAGGGGAGGAGGCATGTGGTCATAAAAGATCTTGAATGCACACTGATAAATTGTCTGGACTTAATCCAGAAGGAGTGTTTTGAAAGTATGAATTATCATCAGCATATTTGATTTGTAGAAACACAACTTATATTAAAAAAGAAAAATACACATTACTCTGGCAGCACTGGAAAGATTGGTTTGAATAATCATACAGAGGAGAAAAAATAAAGACCTAAAGAAACTAATGAAGTAAAAATGGAGCAGTATAGTCAGAACTTGTTTGCTTTTTTTTTTCTTCAAGTAGAATTAAAAAAAAAATACATATTATTGAATTCAGACAGGGGAAAAGATTGAGATATTTAGGATAGATCGAACATTTTTGACATTAGTGGCAATAGATGACAATGTTGATTTTATTAATAACCCTCTGCTACTCTCCAAAAGAGGAGTAAGAGGAATAGACTTAATGTGAGAATTAGATGACTAAGAGATGCTGGGGGACATCCAGGTGGAAGTGTTCAGGAAGAAATCTGGATGTGTGGACTCAACATAGTATTGTCATTCTTAAAAATCCCAAATATGATATTTAAAACCTATATTTTAACACCAAAGGAGTACACAGAACATAATCTCAAAAAAAGTGTTTTTGATAGGAGTCACAACTCGATTTTATTTGGCAATTTCACCTTGCTCATAATTATTTTCTTGACTTATGCTTGTCACTTTGATGCTGCTGCTGCTGCTGCTGCTAAGTCGCTTCAGTTGTGTCCGATTCTGTGCAACCCCAAAGATGGCAATCCACCAGGCTCCTCTGTACCTGGGATTCTCCAGGCAAGAATACTGGAGTGGATTGCCATTTCCTTCTCTATGCTTGTCACTTTAGGGATCCACATTTGGCAACAAAAAACACAGAACTGCTGCTAAGCCGCTTCAGTTGTGTCCGATTCTGTGCAACCCCAAAGATGGCAATCCACCAGGCTCCTCTGTACCTGGGATTCTCCAGGCAAGAATACTGGAGTGGATTGCCATTTCCTTCTCTATGCTTGTCACTTTAGGGATCCACATTTGGCAACAAAAAACACAGAAGAGAACCAAACAAATATCCAATGTACCCCATCCAGTGTATCACAGTGTATCCACATAGTGGATGTTGCAGAACGTTTCCCATCCTCCAGGAAAAATAAACTAATCCCTAAAATCAGAAGATGTAGGGATTCCTCATGGCTTATAGCTGTGGTCCTATATGGGAGTTATCCTTGAATGAAAGAAGAAGTCTAACTCAAGGTGTGGCAGCCCATATTCCAATGACTGGTTAATGGAAGGGCACATAGCCCCAGTCACTTTGCCTGGGTATAGGGCAGTAAGTGCCCTATGTTGACTGAGGCTGCTGCTGCAACTGCACTAAAATTCAATTTCTTTTGCCCAACCAGTCTTCCTTTATTCCTTTTCAGCTATAATTCCTGAGGTGACTTCCCAATGAACCTCCATACTACTCTTTATGTCTGATTCCTCTGTCTCAAAAGAGTCAGTATTGCACAGAAATGTTGAGGAAACTGGAGCCAACTTCCCTGTTATATTGTTATAGGGAAACTGAGAGTTTAAAGAAAATATTTTCCAGTCTCTGTCATCTGGCAGTATTTCTGACTTTTCCTTGGAAGTCAGAGATTCAAAGCATTGGAGACAAGAGAGTGAACTGGAGGTAAAAGAGCTTTGGAGACTGCGGACACCTTCAAGCCAGATAGAGATCTGCTTACAATGAGAGTGTAGACTGGAGGTTTTGATCCCCATTATAGAAAAGTCAGAAGTTGAGGACACGTGACTCACTCTAATGAATTTGTATCAATCACGGGCCAACAGTGACAACCTCTTGTTTAGAGAGTCTGTTACTATTTATATTATTCCTTACCATAGACTTTGTTCAGTTCAGTTGCTCAGTCATGGCTGACTCTTTGCAACCCCATGAACCACAGCACACCAGGCCTCCTTGTCCATCACTAACTCCCGGAGTTTACTCAAACTCACGTCCATTGAGTCTGTGATGCCATCCAGCCATCTCATCCTCTGTCGTCCCCTTCTCCTCCCGCCCGTAATCTTTCCCAGCATCAGGGTCTTTTCAAATGAGTCAGTTCTTCGCATCAGGTGCCAAAGTATTAGAGTTTCAGCTTCAGCATCAGTCCTTCCAATGAATATTCAGGACTGATCTCCTTTAGGATTGACTGGTTTGATCTCCTTGCAGGCCAAGGGACTCTCAAGAGTCGTTTCCAGCACTACAGTTTAAAAGCATCAATTCTTCGGTGCTCAGCTTTCTTTATAGTCCAACTCTCACATCCATACATGACTACTGGAAAAACCATAGCCTTGATTAGACAGATCTTTGTTGGCAAAGTAATGTCTCTGCTTTTTAATATGTCATCTAGGTTCATCATAACTTTTCTCCCAAGGAGTAAGCATCTTTTAATTTCATGGCTGCATAGACTTTGTTGTGATTAAAAACATGGAATGTCTTCCCCAGCTCAAATGATGCACAAAAGATCTGGACTTACAAAGTACAGAGGATTTTCACTTCAGGTTCTTATCAGAGAATGTATTACATTCTGTAATTCAAAAGCATTGTTGAAAGAAAAGGGATACTGTCCTAATATTTAGCCATTGTTTGTGCTTCTGATTTATGGATACCCATAAAATATATATTTGAACCATACCATCAGAGAACTGTAAACTGAGATCTAATTAAGATATATATAAATGCTTTTTCTGATCTCTTAGGCCACTAGCGCTAAGAGTCGGACACAATTGAACCACTTCCCTTTCACTTTTTACTTTCATGCATTGGAGAAGGCAATGGCAACCCACTCCACTGTTCTTGCCTGGAGAATCCCAGGGATGAGGGAGCCTGGTGGGCTGCTGTCTATGGGGTCACACAGAGTCGGACACAACTGAGGCGACTTAGCAGCAGCCCACATTGAGGGTTGTTATCATAAAGCATCAGCCTCATGGGAACTGGAGAAGGAAGAGGATAGTGACAGAAGGCTGAAATGATGGCCACTGGCTAATTGTAGCTTTTAATGATCTACCCTAAGTTTTTTGGAAATCTCCCAAATTATGCATATTTGGAAAATGATCTGTATCATTAAGCTGGGTTGGCAAGGACATTACAGCGCTCAAGAATGAACAACATAATGGCTACACTTTGATTGATTTATTTTCTTTTACATTCTTGTAACTGGACATGGAACAACAGACTGGTTCCAAACGGGAAAAGGAGTACATCAAGGCTGTATATTGTCACCCTGCTTCTTTAACTTATATGCAGAGTACATCATGAGAAACGCTGGGCTGGAAGAAGCACAAGCTGGAATCAAGATTGCTGGGAGAAATATCAATAACCTCAGATATGCAGATGACACCACCCAGTTCTCATTGGGGGTCTTAAAAAATTAAACTTCCTTGGTTTGTATGAGGGGTCCCTGGTGAGATTTTGCCTGTGAATTTATTTGCAAAATATGGTGTGTATTCATTCTTTTTCTAATTCTGTTTCATCTCCCAACTATTAGGTTACCGTCCATCTATTTGGTTCGTGTACCGTTTTCAATCTCACAAGCTTTCTGTAATCTCTTGCCTTTAGTCCATGCTGCTTGTGTTTTTATTGCTCATCTGGCAGTGCTGGGATTATTTATTATATTTTTGTCTCTGTCTAAATTCAGAAAAAGATCATCTGAGTCTCCCATTCAGTATTACATTCAATGCCCCTAAGAATTCACCAAGTACCCAGTGATGGTGTTATATGTAGATATAACTAGATAACGCCATTGAAAAGGTTAAAAGGTAATCTTGAATTATAGGAGGCAGAGAAGAACCTGGTTGAACCAGCCAACAACCAATTAATTCTTGAACTATTCACAACTGATCTTCTATAGTTTGGGTAGAAAAAAGTAGAGATGTTTGTATTTTGAAATTACTAATATTATTATTTAAAACCAAAGCAAAAAAGAAGAATTGTTTTACTTTGGGCTGCCCGGGTGATTCAGCGGTAAAGGATCTGCCACAGGAGAAATGGGTTCAGTCCCTGGGTTGGGAAGATCCCCTGGGGGAGGGCATGGCAACCCACTCCAGTATTTTTGCTTGGGGAATCCTCATGGACAGAGGAGCCTGGCAGGTTACAGTCCATACGGTTGCAAAGAGTCAGACATGACTGAAACAAATTAGCACACACACACGACATGGAAATCTACACATTTGTCTTTTTCACAATTGCCACTCCAATTTTCAAAACTATGGAAGTTTCTAGAGGAGATATAGGCAGCAATGTGAGACAATAAGCAATGTAGTACTGGCAGACTTTGCTTTTTCTCATTAAATAGGATTAGAAATATATTTCTATACTAGTATGTGCTAATGACGAGTGGTGGCACCCCACGCCAGTACTCTTGCCTGGAAAATCCCATGGAAGGAGGAACCTGGTAGGCTGTAGTCCTTGGAGTCACGAAGAGTCGGACACTTACTGAGCAACTTCACTTTCACTTTTCACCTTCATGTATTAGAGAAGGAAATGGCAACCCACACCAGTGTTCTTGCCTGGAGAATCCCAGGGACAGCGGAGCCTGGTGGGCTGCCGTCTATGGGGTCGCACAGAGTCAGACACGACTGAAGTGATTTAGCAGCAGCAGCAGCAGCTAATGACAATACTCTAATTTGAGATAAGACAATTACAATGTTGTAAAAATGGGAGAATACAGCTACAAGTCTTTCTGTATACATAGCTAAAAAGTCGGGGAAGGCAATGGCACCCCACCCCAGTACTCTTGCCTGGAGAATCCAATGGACGGAGTAGCCTGGTGGGCTGCAGTCCATGGGGTCGCTAATAGTCGGACAGACTGAGCGACTTCACTTTCACTTTTCTCTTTCATGCATTAGAGAAGGAAATGGCAATCCACTCCAGTATTCTTGCCTGGAGAATCCCAGGGATGGGCGAGCCTGGTGGGCTGCCGTCTATGGGGTCACACAGAGTCGGACACGACTGAAGTGACTTAGCANGGAGGAGAAGGGGACGACAGAGGATGAGATGGCTGGATGGCATCATGGACTCGATGGACGTGAGTCTGAGTGAACTCCGGGAGTTGGTGATGGACAGGGAGGCCTGGCGTGCTGCGATTCATGGAGTCGCAAAGAGTCGGACACGACTGAGTGACTGAACTGAACTGACAACCACTTTGCTTTCTACCCTTTTGTCTATATAAAGCGCGTATGGCTAGGT
Source organism: Oreotragus oreotragus (assembly GCA_006410675.1). Lineage (NCBI taxonomy): Eukaryota > Metazoa > Chordata > Mammalia > Artiodactyla > Bovidae > Oreotragus > Oreotragus oreotragus. The sequence continues at coordinate 375,489 of SJYX01016433.1, read as the reverse complement.
TTGTCACATAAAACTAATAGTTAATGCTCAATGAAAAATAGATGAATAAATAGAGCAATAGCTAAGTTTTTGAGGCAATTGGCACACAATCACATTCAATCCTCAATACAATCCAATTGTTAAGGATTTTACTATTCCTATTGAACAGATAAGGAGAGTAGGGGCATATCTTAAATAATTTTCTACACAATAAATGATGCTATACCATCTTTTTTGAGTGGAAATAAAAATCAACAACCAGAGAGGTAGGGAGGAGAGAAAGAGGGAGGAAGAAACAGGAGTGGGGAGGTACAAAGAAAGACAGAGAGATAGAAAGGAGAAGCGGTTTATTTCAGATCGTTGGAACATGAAATACTTCTTTTCATTTCTGTGGCCTTTGACCATGCAGCTTTCTTTGGACAGGTGCCCTCATTCTTTGTGTAGATAATTCTTTTCAACCATTATTTCTCAATTTGAAGCCAATTCTCAACTTCTAAGCCTGGGTCAGTTTCTCCCTGCCTTATGCTTTGTACTTTTCTTTCATTACATTTGACACAATTGTAATTGATTTTCTATTTTTCAGCCGAGGCTGCTAGACCATAGCTCTATGGGGGGGAAAAAAAGGAATATATGTATTCCATTTATTGTTGTTATTTGTTGTTTTGTCTCAAAGTTGTGCCCGACTCTTTGCAAAAGTGAAATTCACCAGGCTTCTCTATCTATTAGATTTCCCAGACAAGAATACTGGAGCAGTTGCCATTTCCTTCTCCAAGGGATCTTTCTGACCCAGAAATCGAACCTGTGTTTCCTGCATTGGCAGGTGGATTCTTTATCCCTGAATCACCACGGAAACACTCTATTTATAACTATACATTAACGCTAAAGATGCTTGGTACAGAGAAGAATTTCAAATGTTAAATGAATGAATGTAATGATGAAGAAACTGGTAAGTGAATGTGGGGCTGATGGTGGTAAAATATTTTATCAAATAGCATGTACAAACATGGAAGGCAGAAATAAATGGTTCATTGAAATTATGACAATCTGATTACTTTTATGTATGATACTGAAGCTGAAACTCCGATACTTTGGCCAACTGAAGCAAAGAGCCAACTCATTGGAAAAGACTCAGGTACTGGGAACGACTGAGGGCAGGAGAGGGGGGTGACAGAGGATGAGATGGTTGGATGGCGTCCCCAACTCCATGGACATGAGTATGAGCAGACTCCCAGAGATAGTGAAGGACGGGGAAGCCTGTCCTTCCCTGTGCTGCAGTCCATGGGGTCACAAAGAGTCAGACATGACTTAGCAACTGAACAAACAACAGTGAGGAAAGAATGAATGAAAGTGAAGTGGAAAAGATAAGCAGAAACAATTCACGGAGGGACTTTTATGACGTGCCAAGGAACTTAGACTTTATCTTGTCTGTGATTGGCAACCAGATTGCTGTTATCTTTAGAGAACTTTGATTCATGAGTTTCTCTCTGCACAGGATGAGAGAAAATTTAAGACAATATTCATAGTGCATTTCTAACAAGTACAGGGAACCCATGAAATGAATACTTGCCTACTTAAATTTATTGCTGGTTTCATTATATCTTTCCTTCACTTGTTTTCTTTTAGTTTCATTCCCTTCTTTCCTTGCTTTTAAAACTAAAAAATAACTCATTTTCTTATATATTGGAATTCTTGGCTCTCTCCTAATTCAACTTCTACACTTAACTTCCTCATCCACCATATTGTAGCTCCTGAGTCTTCTTTCAGGTCTTATCATCCACTAAATTTGTTCTGAGCTGTATTCCTTTCCTAGGGCTACTGTGATAAAGTACTGCAAATAGCTGCTGCGGCTGCTGCTAAGTTGCTTCAGTCGTGTCCGACTCTGTGCGACCCCGTGGATGGCAGCCCACCAGGCTCCCCCATCCTTGGGATTCTCCAGGCAAGAACACTGGAGTGGGATGCCAGTTCCTTCTTCAATGCATGAAAATGAGAAGTGAAAGATAGCCTTAAAAAAAAAAAAGGAAAATTTTCTCTCATAGTTCTGGAGACCAGATGTCTAAAAGCAAGGAGTAGGCAGTGTTGGTACCTTCTAGAAGATCTTAAGGAAGAAACTAATTGTTCCATGCCTTTCTTTTGGTTTTTGGCCATTGTTGAAAGTTCTTGGCAGTTTTTGGTTTTTGGTCTCTAAATGCTTGAATTAGTCTCTGTTTTAACAAAGCACTCTCCTTGAGTGTGTCTGTCTCTGTCCAAACTTCCAAATTTCCCTCTTCTTATAAAAGTACCAGTCCTCTCATCTCATCTCAACTTGATGGCATCTGCAAGGACCTTTTTACATAAAGCCACATTCATAGGTACTGGGGGTTAGGACTTGAACGTGTGTTTATGCAGGACAAAATTCAACTCTCAACATGAGCCTGGAGTTTGACTTAGCACTGGTTGTTTCCTCTGCCTAAAATAATCTGCCTTCAGATCTTAGCATGGCTGACTCCTTGTTAGTCAAGTACCAGCCCAAAAGTCCCTTTCCGAAATCAATAGTGATGCCACTCCAAAATGTTTCCTTCCCTGATCACATTCTGTGCCTCACATCTTCCGTTTCCCAGTCAGTCTCTATTACACCATTTGATTTTCTTCATGTACCTTTCACTATCTGAAAGTATTTTGTACACATTAAAAAAAAAATCTGTGTCCTTGTATGAATGTAATCTCTGCAAAGAGCAAGGACCTTGTCTCTTTAAATAACTACTGTAGCTCTAGCATCTAGAATAAGGTGAGCACTCACAATCTCTGCTCATTGAAATTTATATTCTGGCAGTTATTTATGGCTGTAATAATAATGCATAATCTGCAGTCACAAAAATCTCAATGACAAAATAATTGGCGTTTATTGCCACAGGGATTGGATCAGTTCAGTTTAGTCCAGTTGCTCAGCTGTGTCCAACTCTGTGACCCCATGGACTGCAGCATGCCAGGCCTCCTTGTCCATCACCAACTCCCAGCCAGAGCTTGCTCACACTCCTGTCCATCAAGTCAGTGATGCCATCCAACCATCTCATCCTCTGTCGTCCCCTTCTCCTCCCACCTTCAATCATTGCCAGCATCAGGGGCTTTTCAAATGAGTCAGTTCTTTGCATCAGATGGCCAAAGTATTGGAGTTTCAGCTTCAGCATGAGTCCTTCCAATGAATATTCAGGACAGATTTCCTTTAGGATGGACTGGCTGGATCTCCTTGCTGTCCAAAGGACTCTCAAGAGTCTTCTCCAACACCACAGTTCAAAAGCACCAATTCTTTGGTGGTTAATTCAGTGATTGGATGGGTGGCCCTAATTGTCTGGACTGGGCTTACACATCTGAAGGTTGACCGGAAGTAACTAACCTAGACTGACCTAGATTGGCTTCAGCTTGGACACTTTGGACAGCTCAGTTCTACGGTATAGATCTTTCATCATCCGCAGGTTCGCTGAGGCAGGTTTCCATGTTTTCAGGCACACGACACAGAAGCGGAAACATGTAAGATCTGTACTCAGAACTGGTGTGCAAAGGCCAAGCAAATCACATGATAAAGCTCAGATTCAAGGATGGAGAAATGAACATATCTCACTCTTTCGTGAGATAAACTGTAACACCACATAGTAAAGGTCATAGATATAGGGAAGAGTGAAAAATTGGGCCCAGAAATACAATCTACTGTATAAGTAATTTTGAAAGTTACCTTAACTCCCATTCTAGAACAGTATGGGTTAAAAATCAATATCTATACAAATATAAGTTTTTCCTGATTTAAGAAAACCAAATAGAGATTTCACTGTTTTTACTTAGAAGTGGTTAAGTGTAGTAGAGTCTGATTACATAGATTTGAATCATATCTCTAGCATATACCAGCCTAAGAGTCATCTGTAAAAAGAGGACAAGAGTAATTTCCATCCGCTGAAACTTTGTAAGAAGGTAATATGTATAAAATGCTCAGGATTGAGAACTTGGCTTATTGTCAGCATTCAATAAATGATTGCCACTATTATTAGTATTGTTATTCATCATCTTTGAGGGAAGGAGTGAAATTTATGGCATTATGCATAAAATGGCTTTTATGAATGCTACAGTATTGTAAGCACTAAAGTGTTCAGTACAAATTTAGTTGAAACATTTTTTCTTATAATTTTTCTGTGGCTAATTTGGTTGGTAAAAGTTACACTGAAAAATCTGCTGTCTCTAGTATATCTCTCTTTTATACTATCTATATATCTATAGACTGAATAAAAGAAAGTCATAATCAGAATTAAGAGTAAGACCAGTATTTAATAAAGTGAGATCTCCTGTGATTTATTAAAATTATACAAAAATGTAAGTTAATTTATAATGTTAATTATAAATGCTAATTTATAATATATAAAGCACTAATATCATGGTAATCCCCTGATTGGTACTATTTCTCTAAATACTATTTCATCTGTTTTACTAGAATCCAATTTGGAATCCATCTCACTATCTGAGAAGAATTATTTCAAAGGTATTCCTTCATTAGGCTATATCTGATGGCTCAGCAAAAGAATATTGACTACTTATGAGGATAAGGTATTCCTGAAATTATAATGTAAGTCAGAAGTGTGTGAGAAATCACTAGACAGAACATTGTTTTCCAATATCTTGGCTGAAGCTTCTCTTTCCATTATGGGATTAAGTTACATAAATAAGAAAGAAAGAAGGGAGGAAGGAAGGAAGAAACAGGGAGAGCAGGAGACACTGAGGAAAGCAGAATGTGAAAAATAAAGTGGTGAGGGCAGAAGAATAAGGAGGGAGAAAGGAAAGAAGAAAAGTGTTGCTGTTGTTTATATCTGGAAAGATGGTTGCGCTATTCATTCATTCATTTGTTTTTTCGTGACTGTCCATGCTTGGACAACTTCTCTTCCACATAAATTTTATAATCAGCTTGCCAGATTCCAACAAGAACAGTAATATGAAGAAAAAACATTAATTTGAATTATATTAATTTTAGGAGTGTTTGCATTTTTTAATATTGAGGCTTTCTATCAATATACTTATTCATTTATTCTTTTTTGAAAAATGACTTAATAGTTCTTAGAAATTTTTCTATGTTCTTGTTCATTATTTGTTACCAATTTCAATTTTGTAAATGATCATGTTTTTGAAAAAATTGTATATTTTTTATTTTTTATGTGCAGGTTAGATCAACTCATTAATAGTGATCTTCAAGTCTTCTAAGTTATTACTAGCTTTTTTTTTTTTTTGCCTATTTCTCAAAGAAGTATGCTAAAGTATGCCCTTGTATGAATATACAACTTTTTAAATAATTCTATTACTTTTTGCACCTCTAATTTGAATGCCACTTTATTAGGTTTATGCTTTTTATTTTAAATTTATTTTTAATTGAAGGATAATTGTTTTAGAAAATTTTGTTGTTTTCTGTCAAACCTCAACCTGAATCAGCCATCAGTTCAGTTCAGTCACTCAGTCACGTCAAACTCCTTGCGACCCCATGAGTCACAGCACGCCAGGCCTCCCTGTCCATCACCAACTCCTGGAGTTCACTCAGACTCATGTCCACCAAGTCGGTGATGCCATCCAGCCATCTCATCCTCTGTCGTCCCCCTCTCCTCCTGCCCCCAATCCCTCCCAGGATCAGGTTCTTTTCCAATGACTCAACTCTTCGCATGAGGTGGCCAAAGTACTGGAGTTTCAGCTTTAGCATCATTCCTTCCAATGAACACCCAGGACTGATCTCCTTTAGAATGGACTGGTTGGATCTCCTTGCAGTCCAGGGGACTCTCAAGAATCTTCTTCAACACCACAGTTCAAAAGCATCAATTCTTCGGCACTCAGCTTTCTTCACAGTCCAACTCACATCCATACATGACCACTGGAAAAACCATAGCCTTGACTAGACGGACCTTTGTTGGCAAAGTAATATCTCTGCTTTTCAATATACTATCTAGGTTGGTCATAACTTTCCTTCCAGGGAGTAAGCGTCTTTTAATTTCATAGCTGCTGTCACCATCTGCAGTGATTTTTGAGCCCCCAAAGATAAAGTCAGCCACTGTTTCCACTGTTTCCCCATCTATTTCCCATGAATTAATGGGACCAGATGTCATGAATCAGTCATAGGGATACATATATCCTCTCCCTTTTGAACCTCCCTTCCATCTCCCTCCTATTCCACCCCTCTAGGTTGATACAGAGCCCTGTTTGAGTTTCCTGAACCACACAGCAAATTCCCATTGGCTATCAATTTTACATATGGTGATATAACTTTCCATGTTACTCTTTCCATACATCTCATCCTCTCCTCCCTTCTCCCCATGTCCATAAGTCTATTCTCTATGCCTGTTTCTCCAATACTGCCCTGCAAATAAATTCTTCAGTACCATTTTTCTAGATTCTATATATATGTATTAGTATACAATATTTATCTTTCTCTTTGACTTACTTACCTCTGTATAATAGGCTCTAGGTTCATCCACCTTATAGAACTGACTCAAATGCTTTCCTTTTTATGGCTGAGTAATATTCCATGGTGTGTATGTACCACAACTTCTTTATCCATTCTTCTGTCAATGGACATCTAGGTTGCTTTCATATTCTGGCTATTGTAAATAGTGCTGCAATGAATATTGGGATACATGTGTCTTTTTCAGTTTTAGTTTCCTCAGGGTATATGCCTAGTAGTGGGACTGCTCAGTCATCTTAATTTAACATGGTATTTGTTATAATTATTGAATTAATATTGAGAGATAATCATTAACTAAAGTCCATATTTTGTTCAGACTTCCTTAGTTTTTACTTAATGCTCATTTTCATTTCCAAAATCCCACCCAGGATAACACACTGCATATACCTGTCATGTCTTCTGTGATAGTCTCCCAGACTTCCATTGTTTTTGATGTCCTGGACAATTTTGAAGAGTACTAGCCAGCAATTCTGCCAGATGCGCCTCAATTGAAGTTTGTTTTTGTTTCTCCAAGGATTAGACATGGGTTATAGGATTTGAAGATCACAGAGGTAATGAACATTTTTTGCTGCATTGTATCAAGTGTATGGGTTTCCCTGGAGGCTCACTGGTAAGGAATCCACCCAATGTAGGAGATGCAGTTCGATCCCTGGGTTGGGAAGATCCCCTGGAGTAGGAAGTGGCAAACTACCCCAGTATTCTTGCCTGGAAAATCGCTATCCATGGGGTTGCATAAAAGTCAGACATGACTGGGCTACTAAACAACAGCAGTTATTGACATTTACATCAATCATCTTGCTATCCACTATTTGCTTTCTATTTATTTCATCCTCTTTTTCTGGTTCGTTTTCAAGTTTTCCTTCTTTTAAAAATTGTTTTAGTACTTTAAAGTTTCCATTATATTCCTCTCTTTGGCTTATTAACCTTCTGGTTTTTATATTTTTAAATGGCTATTCTATAATTTTTAATGTGTTTCTTGAACTTATTATGATCTAATTTCAAATAGCATACCATTTCATGTCTACAGTATAAAACCTATTCCAGTATACCTTTATTAATATTTCCTCAGTCTTATCCTTTTCACTATGTTATTATGCAAGGAAATCCAATCAGTCCATTCTGAAGGAGATCAACCCTGGGATTTCTTTGGAAGGAATGATGCTCAAGCTGAAACTCCAGTACTTTGGCCACCTCATGCAAAGAGTTGACTCATTGGAAAAGACTCTGATGCTGGGAGAGATTAGGGGCATGAAGAGAAGGGGACAACAGAGGATGAGATGGCTGGATGGCATCACGGACTCGATGGACNTCAGTCCATTCTGAAGGAGATCAGCCCTGGGATTTCTTTGGAAGGAATGATGCTAAAGCTGAAACTCCAGTACTTTGGCCACCTCATGCAAAGAGTTGACTCATTGGAAAAGACTCTGATGCTGGGAGAGATTAGGGGCATGAAGAGAAGGGGACAACAGAGGATGAGATGGCTGGATGGCATCACGGACTCGATGGACATGAGTCTGAGTGAACTCCGGGAGATGGTGATAGACAGGGAGGCCTGGCGTGCTGCGATTCATGGGGTCACAAAGAGTCGGACACGACTGAGCGACTGAACTGAACTGATTATGCATTTTATACATGTATTAGAAACAAATTATAAACAATATACATTACCTTTGCTTTATACAGTCAACTTAAAAACTATTAAAGATGAGAAATATGTCTTCCATATTTATCCACATGTTCACGATTTCTAATGCTCTTCATTCCATTGTTTAAATCCACATTTCAATCTAATATTTGCTTTCCGCCTGAAGAACTTCCTTTGACCTTGTAGTACAGCACTACTGGTGTTTGTCTTAAGAAGGGGCTTAAATGGTGGGCTTCGACTTGATGGGCTACTTTGGCTTCCCTGCTGCCTCAGTGGTGATGAGTCAGCCTGCCAATGCAGGGACATGAGTTCTATCCTTGGTCTGGGAAGACCCCGCATGCCATGGAGCAGCTAAGCCCATGCACTGCAACTGTTGAGCACGTGCTTTAGGGCCTGGAACCGCAACTACTGAGCCACACGCCACAGTTGCTGAAGCTCTTGCACGCACAGCCTGTGCACCACACAAGAGAAGCCACCTCACTGAGAATCCTGCACACTCCAACAAAGAGAGGCCCCCTCTTGCCGCAACTAGAGGAAAGTCTGCACAGTAACGAAGACTCAGTACAGGAAAAAAGTAAAATGATTACAGAAGTGTTCATCTTTATTTCGGCAAAATTATACACATATACGATTGCTAGTTATTGGCCATGGGACACTAAATCTCTGTAAATTTATTTTTCTCTCTGTTAAATTTGCATAGTTTTTATTCCACATTTTCAAGTTCACTGACCAATCTCTTTTGTGATTTCTAGATCTGCAGTTGAACCCATCTGGTTTATTTTTCATTTCAGATGATTTTTATTTATCCCCAAGACTTTAATTGTATAATTTTTATACTTTCAGTTTCTCTCCTTATTAACTCATGTGTTCTTTCGTAACCTTGTCCATAGCTATGATATTCAGAATACCTATTTTAACATCCTGGTCTCTTACTTCAAATATAATATCAAAACTGAATCTGTTTCTTTTTACTTCTGCTTAAGGGCCACATTTTCCTGCCCCATTATCTGAAAGTTTTGGATATTGGACATTGTGAATTTTACATTACTGACTGCTATTTTTTATTGTATTGCTTAAGTATGGCAATACTTAAATTCCTTTTGGACTTGTTTAGTCTTTTTGAGGCTTGCATTGAAGTGTATTTAAGTCAGGTCTAGAGCAGCCTTTAATAAAGATTGGAGATCCTGAAACTTAATTATCCCAGTACCCATTCTCTCAGATTTAATAATTTTGTGCTCACTATTGATTGATGTCTATAAATATTTGTTTCACACATTTTCTCATGTTTTCTAGTTATTTACAGTGAGATGGCAATGCCCACATCAATCTTTTGTAAATGTAAACAGAAGATCCTGACTTTAATTTTAAATAATCTTAAATAAATTCCTCTCACACCCTCAATGATTACATGTCACATTAGTAACAGCTTAGCATTTTTTTTTCTCTTCCACATTAGCATATTCAATTTTCATGCATTAAACCAACACAGATAAGTAGACGTAACTAAGATATGGAGAACATAACCATGGCAGAATAATGATATAACCAAAGCTCTACCACAGCCAACAGTATAGAATCTCCAGACCTCCTAGATGAACTACTCCATAATTTCAGAGGAAATTAGTCAGATGCAAGTAATATCCTATAGGACTTATTGATAACATAAGAGCCACTGAGATAAAGCAATATAAAGCCAATAAAAACAGATGGAGATTATTTTAGAGCTGTCTTACAAATACCTATAAAGGCTTACTATAATAATCATTTATAGTCTAGTTAGGATAGTATATCACATTTCCATCTTCTTGTTAAACAAGATTTGTGTACAGAGTTGAGAGGTTTATGTCTGTAATATATGACTTGGCCTTGAGGGTCATCCTTCTAGAGCAGCAATCAATTGTGTTAATAATTCTGGCAGATTGAGGTGAATGTACAAAGGCTGTTATATTGTAGGTTTAGCACAAGTCTGTGATCAGGCAAAAATAAAAAGTGCTCACTATTTTTTTTCATCTAAAATAATAAAAAGGTAATGTGATCGTATTGGAGATTAATGATGGCTGTTCCAGGAAGGTGCTTAGAGCCTCCTGACATTTCTTGTCATTGGTGTTAAGAAAACGGAATAGAGTGGACTCATATCCTACAAGCTGTTCCATTGGTGGTCCATCAGCACTCAACACTGCCTCATGAGCACTTGTCTGATTATAAGGTGGCCTCGTGATAAGCGGTTTTTGCTCTGAACATACTCCACAGTGAATGAATTGTTCTGGATTTACATGCTCATTGTTTTAAAACATTTTATATTTCTGTTTAGCACTACAATTCCGATTATTGCTATGATTTGTGTGGAGTTTCAGTAGATAATAATGCAGGACAATTCAAGCTAATGCACATGCAATCGATGTCTTACAAGCTTTTAATCATACTTTCTTCCTGTACAGATCAATCACTAATGAAGGTATCCAATTACTTTCTTTGGAGTGTGTTTGGGAATAGCATTAAGCGAAGAGATCTTGATATGGCCACCTGTTTATAACTGTGTATTATTCATGAGACCTTTCCTGTGTGTATCAAATGCTGCAGCAGCAGAGATCCCCAGCAGACCTTGGCTGGTTTTGCTTGCGTTGCACTGCAGTAGAATCTTTGTGCTCACTGGAAGGATGCAGTATTTTCTTCTGCAGAAAGCCATGTGAGGACAGGGAAATATGTTTAATAATTTAAGGTTCAGGAGAAAAACAGACATCTTAGAGACGATTCTTAGTCACTCTCTGTGATGTAAAGAGCAAATATATCAACACATCTTCTTTAATCAAACTGATGCTACTACTTCAGTCTTACGTGTCCTAAATATGTCAGTGCTTCTCCTTGATCTGAAAGCTTCACTCAGTCAAGAAAACAAATACTTTCCCTCACCAGAACTGTGAAGCATGACTGATAAAACCATCAGAAAGAAATAATTGTTGTTGTTCAGTCACTCAGTCATGTCCAGCTGTTTGCAACCCTGTGGCCAGCAGCATGCCAGGCTTCCCTGTTCTCCATTATCTCCCAGAGCCTGCCCAAACTCATGTCCATTGAGTCAGTGATGCAGAAAAAATTATTCAACAAAAAAGATAGCTCTGAAACAGTATGATGTACCCAGTGATCAAAGAGGCATTCCTACTTCACATTGCACTATTTTATGGGTTTATGATCGTTTCCTTCCAGTTCAGTTCTTTGGGTTTTTTGGAGAGTGTTAGTCACTCAGTCATGTGCAACTCTTTGCGACTCCATGAGCTGTAGCCCACTAGGCTTCTCTCTCCATGGGATTATCCAGACAAGAAAACTGGAGTGAATAGCCATTCCCTTCTCCAAGAATGGCTTGATCATCCCAGGGGATCTTCCCAGCCCAGGGATTGAACCTGGGTCTCCTGCATTACCAGCAGACTCTTTACCATCTTAGCCACCAGCGAAGTTCATACCAAGTAAAAAGTAAAAGTCAACATATGGTTGGAAACTACCTTCTGTAACACCCATATGGCTAATGAAGAGCAAATTAAAATAGGATATTATATTAGAGTGATTTGCTGTCTACTGTCTAATAATTTTTCTGGTTCGAACTCTAAAGAATATGGTGTGAATTTTTTAAAAAAAGATTTGAACCTTTGTCTGCAAATTTTGAAAAGAGATTTGAGTCATCCCTCAAGGGTTCTTATTTTTCTTCATAGCTTAGGAAAAGGAGATACAATGTGATCTGACTGTTGCCTGCTTTAATCATGAAATATAATAGTTTAATCATTGAATATGATTACCTGAACCAGGCTCTTCTATCTTATTGCTTATCATTCACTGATTGTTGACCTTCCTTGTTTCGTAACAGATGACCTGCCTTTTCACCCACGTTCAGTCAGTGGAAAGTTAAAAAGGATAGAATTTAGTTACATGGCCAGCCTGAACTGGAAAAAAAAAAAATGGTTATACAGTATTTATTCCAGAAGGTCATGTATCTAGCTAGGAATCAGGAATGCTATTACCATATACCAATGAGAGAATATGTTTGAGGAGCTAATAGTCACTTGTAATATACTCAGAGTCTACTTAATGAAGAGACCTAGTTATAAAGTAAACTTTTATCTAAATCTTTCACTTAGTAAAAGGAATTTTGTTGAACAGTATTTACTCTTGTGCCTTGAATTTTCTGCAGTTTTGCCTTTCAGGATGAAAGAATATAGTGCCCATTTGGAAAAGAGTCGCTATCTCTGTTTCCACTGGATGGACTGTAAGCTTTGAGAAAGTTAGACTCAGTGTGCTTGATGATGGATTTTCAAGTGCTCAGGCTGGGTTGTGGCAGTGAAGTTGTGATTTTCTGAACAGAGGAACTTCAAGTAATTGGGAGTTGAAGCAAGAGAGGAAGAACTGGGCTGAAACATGTGAAAATATTTTTTTCCTAATTGCATGCATACTGCTAGTGTGTGGTCAAAGGCCAGATCAAGTCCTATGGTGATCATCAATTTAGTAGCTCCAGTAATAAACTGAGCTGTCACATATACCAACTTTTAGATATCATTTTATTAATGGTCTGTTCTCCCACCTAAATGACAAGTTCTTGAGGTCAGAGTCTGTATTTTAACTTGGTTTTTGTACCTAAATATACTACTTGGGTCACTCAACTAGAGTCAGACATCTTGGAGTGAAAAGTCAAGTAGGCCTTAGGAAACATCAATATGAAGAGCAGTGTTCTTGCCTGGAGAATCCCAGGGATGGGGGAGCCTGGTGGGCTGCCGTCTATGGGGTTGCACAGAGTCAGACACGACTGAAGTGACTTAGGAGCAGTAGTTGAGGTGATAGAATTCCAGCTGAGCTATTTCAAATCCTAAAAGATGATGCTGTTAAAGTGCTGCACTTAATATGCCAGCACATTTGGAAAACTTAGCAGTGGTCACAGGACTGGAAAGGGTCAGTTTTCATTCCAATCCCAAAGAAAAGCAATGCCAAAGAATGTTCAAACTACTGCATGATTGCGCTCATCTCACATGCTAGCAAAGTAATGCTCAATATTCTCCAAGCTAGGCTTCAACAGTACATGAACAGAGAACTTCCAGATGTTCAAGCTGGATTTAGAAAATGCAGGGAACCAGAGATCAATTGGCCAACATCCATTGGATTATAGTAAAAGTAAGAGAATTCTAGAGAACATCTACTTCTGCTTCATTGACTGCACTAAATCCTTTGACTCTGTGGATCACAAAAAACTGTGGAAAATTCTGAAAGAGATGGGAATACCAGACCACCTTATCTGCCTCCTGACAAATCTGTATGCAGGTCAAGAAGCAACATTAGAACCAGAAATGGAGCAACGAACTGGCTCCAAATTGGGAAAGGAGTATGTCAAGGCTGTATATTGTCACCCTGCTTACTTAACTTATATGCAGAGTACATCATGCAAGTTGCCAGACAGGATGAAACACAAGTTGGAATCAAGACTGCCCGGAGAAATATCAATAACCCCAGATATGCAGATGACATCATCCTTATGGCAGAAAATGAAGAGGAACTAAAAAGCCTCTTGATGAAAATAAAGGAGTAAAGTGAAAAAGCTGACTTAACACTCAACATTCAGACAACAAAGATCATGGCATACGGTCCCATCACTTCATGGGAAATAGTTGGGGAAACAATGGAAACAGTGACAGACTTTATTTTCTTGAACTCCAAAATCACTGCAGATGGTGACTGCAGCCATGAAATTAAGACACTTGCTTCTTGGAAGAAAATTATGACCAACCTAGACAGCATATTACAAAGAAGAGACATTACTTTATTGGCAAAGGGCTGCCTAGTCAAAGCTATGGTTTTTCCACTAGTCATGTATGGAGGTGAGATTTGGACCATAAAGGAAGCTGAGTGCCGAAGAATTAATGCTTTTGAACTGTGGTGTTGGAGAAGATTCTTAAGAGTCCCTTGGACTGCAATGAGATCAAACTAGTCAATCCTAAAGGAAATCAGTCCTGAATATTTATTGGAAGGACTGATGTTGAAGCTGAAGCTCCAATACTTAGGTCATTTGATGTGAAGAACTGACTCATTGAAAAAGACCCTGATGCTGGGAAAGATTGAAGGCAGGAAGAGAAGGGAATGGCAGAGAATGAGATGGTTGGATGGCATCACTGACTCTATGGACATGAGTCTGAGCAAGCTCCAGGAGTTGGTGATGAAAAATCAGTTCATAATCTTTATGGATTTTACAGAAGCAAGTTAAGATTCAGTTTAAGTATCTGAAGCAGTTTCCACAATAAAGCTTTTCCAAGAAATAGAAAACTGAAAAGCTTAAACAAAGCACCATCTGTTACCATGTCACCAAATTAACACCGACTCCTCACTGGTCCCCATCACATGATGGAGAAAGGGAGGAGAGAGGGAAGGAACACTTACAGTAAGAAACAGAACCCTGAAATTGCATTTGCTTAGGGAATCCCCCAAAGGCATCTTGGTCAGGTTAATACATTTCTGAGGAGCAGAAATAGAGTATAATAGTTAAGGCTCAATCAAGATCATGCATACATAATAAAATATAATTACCGATATTTAAGTAATATTGAATGCCATACAACATATTTAAAACTTGTCATTAAGTCAACAGTGTACATATTTTCTTTTTGAATCCTTTAGCACTTTGTAGGCACAAAGAAATCAGTCTTAAGACAATGGAGTAAATATCAGAATTCCAAACTATAGAGATGCCTGTGACTAAATTTTTTTACATGAAAACAACTATTTGTGACTATCTTTAAAATCAATTTTACTAGTGAAAATTAATGCTTAGGATTTTAAAGTTTTTCAAACAGAAAGTATTTTACAGAGTATTACGTATGTGATGAAANTAAATATCAGAATTCCAAACTATAGAGATGCCTGTGACTAAATTTTTTTACATGAAAACAACTATTTGTGACTATCTTTAAAATCAATTTTACTAGTGAAAATTAATGCTTAGGATTTTAAAGTTTTTCAAACAGAAAGTATTTTACAGAGTATTACGTATGTGATGAAATAAAAGAAAGACAAAAAATTTGGAAAAATAAATGAGAAAGGGAAAATTAACTTGCATACACTAATGTTATAAAACACTACCACTAACAAACTCACATTTTGATCTCCTAGTTCAGAGTCCACATGGTTTTAGTGATTCATTTCTTTCTTAAAGTTATATTTAAAAAAAAAAAGGAAGTGCCATGAAAAGTAGTTAAAGTGACTACTATTTTCCAAGGAGAAATGAGAAAAATTTGAAAATGTAGCCCATAAATTTAGTTCCCTTTCTGTTCTAGGAACTCATTCTCTTAAAAGAGCTTGTCCTTAGCTGAAACTGACCAAAGAGATGAGAAACTGGGAACCCAAGAGCAATGAAATAACTAACTCCCAGACCAAATGTAAAATAAAACCAAAACAATCAAAAACAAAATCTGGGCTCTAATCAATATTTTTCCAAAATGGTTTGGATCAGCAGCCCAAGAGTCTCTCCGATTGATCTCAAAGGCACTTCTAAGAACTGCATTTTCCCTTCCCCTGACTGGTATCTGTCTAGGCTAGTTTATGATTCAATGGCCTGTAGCACTGTATTATTTTTTAAAAATACTACTTTCCTACTTTAAGAAAGTACTTGTTTATTTGTAATTAAGTCCTATTAGTGGTGACTTTAATCCCATTAAGTTAAAGTAGACATAAAACATATAAGGAAGTTCCTTTTCCTGGTAGTTTCTGCCATTATCTCCTTCCTCTAGAAGAAGTACACACCATATAAGCCATGTAGAAAAAATAGTACTGGAATATTAAACAACACTTTTAACCTAATTTAACTCTTCAGTAATATTAAGGGGTTGTCTTGGTTAGACTGAATATTTACGGGTAAATGTAAGTTGGACATGGGATCTTGTGAGCACAAGCTAATCTTTCATGGGTTATAAACAGTTGATTATTAGGTGAAATCTTTACTTTCTGAAACTTTTAACATTTGGGGGACACGTAAAAAAGGTGAAAAGGAAGCAAGAGGGATTATGTCTGGCTTTGAATTATTGACACTCCCTCAGCTTTGTCAATATAGGACTTTTCTTTGATAGCTTGAACTTCCCTGTCACCATCTATCATATGAGTATCTGAAGTATTTTTGTCATTTTGCCTCAAACGGTANTTTCTGAAACTTTTAACATTTGGGGGACACGTAAAAAAGGTGAAAAGGAAGCAAGAGGGATTATGTCTGGCTTTGAATTATTGACACTCCCTCAGCTTTGTCAATATAGGACTTTTCTTTGATAGCTTGAACTTCCCTGTCACCATCTATCATATGAGTATCTGAAGTATTTTTGTCATTTTGCCTCAAACGGTAACTTTTATAAGCACGCTGAATGATGGTTGCTGAGATTACCTCTTGTTTTCGTTTCAGAGTAGTTGTAATTGGCTCATATGTGATCTTAAAAGTGTTAGCTAATGTAAATCCTGATTCCATCTCTGAAAGAACTTTCTCCATGCTCAGATCTTTACCCAAAACTCTCTTTGTTAAAGCAAGTAAGACGTCAAGGCAATGAATTCTGTCTCCAACAGCCATGGGAAGATCCATGGCAACAAGCTGGCCCTTGTTTGGTTTTGCCATGAAAAGAGGAGGATCAAGAGCAGCTGCAAAGTCTGAAAGCTTGCTGGAGTCTATATACTGGGTTCTATCAGGGTCGAACCTCTTCCATACCTGAAAGAATTTCCTGAAGTCTTCCTCACTCAATGTCTTGGCTTTTTTTTTAGAAGCAATATTTAAAAACTCCATGACAACAACAATGTACATGTTTACAATGATCAGCCTAGTTAAGAGGATGTAACTGACAAAATAAGTAATCCCAAGAAAGGGATTGCCACAGTCTCCTCTAACCTGAGTCCCAGGGTTAATTTTATCAGGATCACAGTCAGACCATTTACTATTGAAAATTGCATTGAGCATCCCATCCCAACCAGCAAATATTGTAACTCGGAAAAGACAGAGCATACTGCTGCCAAAGGTTTCAAAGTTGGACATATCATCAATTCCAGCTTCCTTTTTAACATAGGCAAAATTGTACATTCCGAAGATGGCGTAGATAAACATGATCAGGAAGATGAGAAGACTGATGTTCAACAAGGCGGGGAGAGACAGGATCAAAGGAAGCAGCAGATTATGGAACAGCTTTAGTCCTTTCTCAGGATGCAGAATGTGGATGATCCGTGAGAGAAGTATCAGTTGCACAAGGGAAGGAGATACAAGGTAATATCCTACCATCAGAGGCAGAAATAGTCCTTGGTGTAGGAAAAAATAAAGCAGGCAATACAATTATTTAGAGGAATATAAATTATTTTACATTTGTTTTCTTTCTATATGTTCAGATAATTGATTCTTCCCCTAAAACATCTGGTACATTTAAAGTTTGGCTTAGCCAAACACTAATAGTGGCAATGTTCAGCATCTAACAAATTTGGATGAGAATTTGGATGAGAATTATTTCTACCATCATTTCCAGGGTATTAGGGATCAGATACTTCTGGAGTCACAGATGGCATGTATCCAAATGTAGGACAGTAGTCATATATATTTTTTTCTGATTGCAGTTGGATCCAGCGATTTAGTTCAAACCAACTTTTACTGGATACCTAATAAAGGTACCATGAAAATATGCAAAGATAAATGACATGACCTCTAGTCTCAAAGACCCTAACATATAGATAGTAGAGGTAGACATTTAAACTAATTATCATGCAAAGCAGAAAGACCTAGTTGATAAATATAATTGAAAAAATACTTTGCATTCAGATTCATAGATTATAATTTGGTTTATTGACTTCATAAATACCATATGGACCCTTAGGAACTTTAAATATGAATAAACAAGTCTCGGTCTAGAATTTTTCTTTCTTGCTGTGGTGAGAAGAGAATTATGAGGGTAAGACATATAACTATAAGACAAGGTGAAATTACAATTACCATAAACAAACATAAGAAATGTTCTCTGGAAGTACTGGAGACACTGTGGTTCATTTTGAGTTGAAAAGATGGAAAAGGGGAAAACCCTATGGAGCTTCTAAATGAGATGGTGTATTTGCTGGATCTGGAAGGATCGTGTCTCACATTTCTGTTAATTTGGTTACTGGCAATGATGGCATTCTCTCTGATGTTATATCTTACATATATTCCCCTCTCCACAGTGCTTTAGTGAACCTTCTACTCTGACTCAAATTTTCATTTCTCCTCAATCTTGCAAACTCTTACATTATGCAGAAGGTTTCCCTCTTTAATTGTAAACACATCTTTACTCCCTGTTCACTAAGATTTTAGATAAGAAAGGAAGTGAAGAAAGTTGTCTCTATCTTGAGGACACTGCTGCTGCTGCTGCTGCTAAGTCGCTTCAGTCCGACTCTGTGCGACCCTATAGATGGCAGCCCACCCGGCTCTCCCGTCCCTAGGATTCTCAAGGCAAGAATACTGGAGTGGGTTGCCATTTCCTTCCTCATGCATGAAAGTGAAAGTGAAGTCATGTCCAACTCCTAGCGATCCCGTGGACTGCAGCCTACCAGGCTCCTCCATCCATGGGACCTTCCCGGCAAGAGTTCTGGAGTGGGTTGCCATTGCCTTCTCCATCTTGAGGACACTACTTCCCCTCAAGCACAGACAGCTCATTCTTTCCCACTCAACATTTCTCAGTGTAGAAAGATGGAACGAGCAAGCATCTTTCCTTCTTTCCAATGTGATTTCCAGATACTTCTCCTTCACATTAATTTTATAAAGACAAAAATTTTGACAGTTTGTGGATCATGCCATTCAACTATACCATCTCCTACCATTCCTTAGCTCTATGATCTGTTCATTCCCCCTCATTCATATTCATTGCAGACTTTAGTACACGGCTCACTGTTGTCCATTCCACCCCAGCACCTACCATCAACAGTCCATTGAAGGGCTAGTCTTTCAATCTTTGGCTTTGTTAACTGTAATACTCTCCATCATTTTACTTTAGTTATACCTATCTATCAGTATGTTCTGAACCCAGGATAGCTGACCTTCTGAGATCTCAAATTTAAACATTTTGTCTCAGACTGCAATTTCCCCTCTTTCTAGATGTCTGATTCAATTACTCTCATTTCAACCTACAGAGCTCCTTACTTTTATTTTCCTCTGTTTTCCTCCTTTCAGCTCTTTCCTGACTTCATGTACTTTTCTAGGAAGCGTCTTGCAACTATCAGTGTTGCTTGCACTGCCTCAATTACCAGCTGAACGAGTTAATTTTCTGCAGGTACAACTGGGCAGAAAGTTTATCCACATTTTCACTACTGACTGTATAGAAGAGTACTTGACAGTAACACTGAGGTATTGTCCACACTCTTATGGAGATAACATTCTAGTATGTGTCTTATGGGAGGCAGACAGTAAGCCTTTTCGGCCTAGAACGCTTTTATCCTAGATTCTTGGCTACCTCCTTAACCAGTGAAGATCTCCAGGGTAAGAGAAAACTTGTGACCAATTCATAAAAGCCTAAAACTCTAGTGTTGTGAAAGTAATAAACAATTTTAGAGATTAGAGGAAATAAAACAATGAGTTTGAAAGGTGCTATCACACTAAAACATGAAGGTCCTACTAGGGTCATCTTAAATAATGTAGGTGATATACTGAAGGGATAATTAAGCATTTATCGTGTGGTCTGTGTAATAAAGTCTATGTATTAATTCAGAAAGTATTTTTGAGTCTGTTATATATCTGTCAGGCATATGTACATGTGTAAATGTAAAAATGTAAGGCATTCCCTGGTGACTCAGATGGTAAAGAATCTGTCCGNTGAAGGTCCTACTAGGGTCATCTTAAATAATGTAGGTGATATACTGAAGGGATAATTAAGCATTTATCGTGTGGTCTGTGTAATAAAGTCTATGTATTAATTCAGAAAGTATTTTTGAGTCTGTTATATATCTGTCAGGCATATGTACATGTGTAAATGTAAAAATGTAAGGCATTCCCTGGTGACTCAGATGGTAAAGAATCTGTCCGCAACGTGGGAGACCTGAGTTTGATCCCTGGATCAGGAAGATCCCTGGGAGAAAGGAATGGCTACCCACTCCAGTATTCCTTGGGGGAAGTTGGGGCTTTCCTGGTGTCCCGGAGGGACTAACACTTTCACTTTTTCCCAGGCATTCCTGCTGGAAATAAAGAGTCCCCCACCTGTTGGGTTTATTAAGAGACTATACCTCAGAAGGTGATTACTATAACAGGCTGACTGAAATAATGTTATTACAAATGAAAATCTGACTAAACAAAATCTTACCTGTAATAGAGAAGACCACCACCATGAAGTCAAAAATGTTCCATCCACTGGTGAAATAGTTACAATGGAAAACGATGAGCTTTAGCACACACTCTCCAATATATAGCATGACATAAACTGAGTTAATCCAAAACAGAGCAGTGTCGATTTGGGGGCTCTGTTCATCACTTTGTATCATAACGGTTATTGCTTGGAAACATATGAGAGTCATAATATTCCTGGTGTCCCGGAGGGACTAACACTCACTTTTTCCCAGGCATTCCTGCTGGAAATAAAGAGTTCCCCACCTGTTGGGTTTATTAAGAGACTATACCTCAGAAGATGATTACCATAAGAGGTTGACTGAAATAATGTTATTACAAATGAAAATCTGACTAAACAAAATCTTACCTGTAATAGAGAAAACAACCACCATGAAGTCAAAAATGTTCCATCCACTGGTGAAATAGTTACAATGGAAAACAATGAGCTTTAGTACACACTCTCCAATATATAGCATAACATAAACTGAGTTAATCCAAAACAGAGCAGTGTTGATTTGGGGGCTCTGTTCATCACTTTGTATCATAACGGTTATTGCTTGGAAACATATGAGAGTCATAATGATGATATTAAAAACTCGACTTGTTACCAAGTCAAAGATGAATCGTTGGAACTTGTTCTGTGTATAAAGGAGAAGGGTGTAATATTAGTAANTGATTTGGGGGCTCTGTTCATCACTTTGTATCATAACGGTTATTGCTTGGAAACATATGAGAGTCATAATGATGATATTAAAAACTCGACTTGTTACCAAGTCAAAGATGAATCGCTGGAACTTGTTCTGTGTATAAAGGAGAAAGGTGTAATATTAGTAAGATATTTATACACATTGTCTTTAGATTTACAACTTCCCTCCCAGCGTAAATAGTAGTATTCGTGAAAACGAAGATGTTACCAAACTATAATTACAGCATATAGTCAAAGCAAATAAACAAAAAGACCATCAAAAGCTGTGTCAAGGAACACCTTTAAAAAATTATGTCAAAAGCATTTGTTGTTAAGAATTTTAAAAACACATCTTCATTTGTGATAGTGAACATATACAGGAAAAATTTTCAGAAAGCTAAAAAAAATCTAGATGTTTCTTTACTTCTGGGAGAGGTACTGGTTTTTGAGAGTCTTCATACATCAGCTTCTTCAGTGCACGGTACTGTTTCTTCTGTTTGACTGTTATAAAGATATTTGAGCCTCCCTGGTAAAGCAATGAAAGAAAAAGATATTAAAATCATATTTAATTCACATTTCACCTTATGTTAACATGCATTTTCTAAAGCTTGGCAATTATTGATTTAATCCTCTAACGAATGCTTAACTGCAATGAACTATATAATGTTTAAACATATCTGACTTTCTGCACAAAAATCCATACAAAATACAGAGTATATACTGGAAAAGACTGATATTCAATTATATTTTGATGCATTTTGCTGTGGTTAGTCAACCCTATTTTAACTTTTTAGTTACTGGGACCTACCTCTTGTTAGAGACAAAAGAGAAACAGCAGAGGATATCTGGAAAGGTTACTAAGAATAGTTAACCTCAAAAGCTGAACTTGATTTGTACCTTTCAATAATCAAGAAAAAATAGAATTGGTCATATACTTGTTTTTATATGTTCACAGGTTACTTAATTTTCCAAATACTATCAGAAGATATATTTTCATTATTATTCCAAAAGCACCTAGTGCTTACCCCTTCATAACGCTTTCTAGGAATTATTAATTTTTGTGTTTCTAGTGTTAATTTCAGTATCTTATATAGAAAAAGTGAAGTGAATAAGAGGTGAACATTTAATGTGTTAATCTAGGAGTTAGGAATTGTTACTGCCCATGTCNCCTAGTGCTTACCCCTTCATAACGCTTTCTAGGAATTATTAATTTTTGTGTTTCTAGTGTTAATTTCAGTATCTTATATAGAAAAAGTGAAGTGAATAAGAGGTGAACATTTAATGTGTTAATCTAGGAGTTAGGAATTATTGCCCATGTCAGGACTGGGTCACTTAAATTGACGGAGTTCACCAATTTGAAGCCCCTGGACAAATCCTAGGATGTTATTCCTTTGGGCTGAAATCCTGAAGAAGCTGAAGCATACAGTCCAATGACCACTGATCCTCCTGCATGCATGCATGCTAACTAGCTTCAGTCTCTCTAAACCCATCTAATTACTCTAATCCTATCTAATTAGTGCAGACTCAGAATGACTTGTTTACCAGATTCTACACCACATTGATGACTTTGCTGAACACAAAATTTCAAGATTAAACTATTCTTTTCTTTGATTCACTAGAAGGCATTTCTACACTTAATAGAAAGTAGATCTCTAAGGTTAAAAATAAGTGGATTTACATGACATTTGAGGCATTTGTATTAAAGAAGCCTTGAAGGGAGTCTTTGTGTGGAGATGACACTGAACACGGGCTTTTCAATTCTGCCTCTGAATTTTCTTATTTGTTCCAAGGAACTCCTATTTAGGTCACCTAATTAGGATTTATGACCCTCTACTTTTTGCAGAAAAAGTCATTTCAACTGACAAAGATGTCTCTGCTGGGTACAATTTTGAACCACTTTGAGTACATCAAAGAATAAAAAAGTGTGGTTTGTTTTTCTTGAATATCTTCACATATTTGTGCAGATACAAAACAATGCTTTTTCAGCATGTCATGATTTACAAACACATACATAGAAACAGTTGTAAAGTTTAATGTTTAAACTTGTCTGTTCTTATTTGAATATAGAAAATAATGTAAAGATAAACATTTTAGTAATATTCAATCTGCAGGAACATAAATAATTTTTTAAAGATAAGTACCAGATAAAAATGCTATTAAGCTGAATCTAAAACCAATTATTTGAAGCAAGACATTTCCCACCCCCCATGGGCATTGATTGAGAAAGCATATTTATACTTATCTTTATTTTATGCTTGTGGAAATTGGCAACAATAGCACCAATCAACATACTCAGAGGAAGAAATAATCCAATGATAATAAAGTCAATAAAGTAACAATACATATAGATGTTGTTTTCAAAATTAGGTTGCATATCTACCTAAAAATTAAAAAAAATAAGTAAAATAAAGCAGAGCACAGAGGATTTTTAGGTCAGTGAAAATATTCTATATGATACCCTTATAACTAAGGGTATATGTTATTATACTTTTGTCCAAACCCACAGAATGCATAACACTGAGTGAATTTTGGGTGATCATGGTGTGTTAGTGTAGGTTTATCTTTGGTAAAAAATATAACATTGTGGTGAGTGATATCAATACTGAGGAGGCAATGCATTTGTGAGGATAAGGGTATATGGGAAATCTCTGTAACTCCCTCTCAATGTTGTAGATCTAAAACTGCTATGAAAAAAAATATGTTTTTTAAAATAAAATACATGAAAAAGTGAGAAAATAGCAAAATATTGACACTGACTTTTTAAAACGTAAGATTTAGAAAATACTTTAGGACGAGAAAATCCAACAGTGCTACTTGAGGCAGTATTTCCTCTTTGTTCTTTGCTGAAGAGATAGCACTGCTTTTATTTGAATTTTAAAGTTTATTGCATTGGTTTAATCATTGTTGTGATAATCTTCAAATGTGCCTATTGGGCCTCAACCATTGTATATAATTCTGGAAGGCGTTCATTGTTCATGAAATATTCAATCTGAAATGAACTTTCTGTCTAGCACAAGCATTTGCTATTACCATTTTAATTACTCAATTATTGCTGTGTCTTGTCCTTGAATTGCAAAAATGACTTAGCCAATCTTAAGGATGGTTCTAGGATTGTACTGTACTTACATCAGTAGAATCAACTGCTGAATTCATAATAGTGATCCATCCATTAAATGTTGCCTGTAAAAGTGGCATGTATTTAATTCTTATGGAAATCTTATGCTTTGAGGCAAATAAAAATTAAATGTCAATGTTATTAATACAGTAAAACATTTGATTAGTAAGGCCAATCACACTTCAAAATACTGTGTAAATGAGATCTTTACCACTTTCATTATTACATTTATAGTCTATTAAAAACTATTTAAAGCTATGAAGTTTATTTGTAATAACTTAAAATATTTTAAAACAGTATAAATAAAAAGAGAGAGCTGTTTAGATAGATGGATAAATGGTAAATAACTACATGCTGCCTACGTGTCATAGTTACTTGTAATTGCTATATGTGTGCTTGACTATGAGGGAGGTAAGACAGGAAAGATGCTAGATGTTGGCAGACTGAAGAGTCATTTTTCAAAGCACTGAGTAGAAACAAAACAGCAGTAACCTGAATTGGATCAAAAATTGTGTACCTATTGTCTGATCAGTGGTGGAGGTAATAGGTTTGGTCAATACATGTCATTTCTTCTGTTAACCTACTTCTACCTTTATCTCTACTTCCTTTTTCCAACAGAGCAAGGACTTTCACTTTTGCCTTTCTAAATGAGCTTAGTATACTATGTCCCATAACCTACATCTACTAACAGTTGCTAAGATAATTTAAAACTAACTTTATTAAGATCCACATTTTGTCTTTTATGTTCACCTGCAATATGAATAAACATAATTCAAAAATTCAAACATGTACTTACTACTTGAAGCAGTGAAAGAAAACTGATTCCAACATTATCAAAATTTAGTTTTGCATTCTCCCATGGCATGGATTCATTAAATACAAGGCTTTCACACTGACTTCTGTTCATGACTTCAGATAGAGGAAACCTTTCTCCACTTGTTGGGTCAATGCACTCATAGAATTTGCCAGCAAATAAGTGTACTCCTATGATGCCAAAAGCCAGCCAGAACATAAGGCAGACCAGAAACACATTCAATGTGGGTAAAGTTGTTTTAATCAAAGCTCTCACTACCACCTGGCATATAAAAGACAAACATATAAACTTTCAGTAAGAAATGTGAAAGTATTTTAATCAAATTGGGAATATTTATTAATGTAATGTCATATCGAAATAATTTTACACTAAAAATTATTAAAATACAATGGAGCTGATTAGTATAAATACTCAAATAATTATTTCACTGATTTAACATGTTTATCCATCTCCTATATTGTACCAGAAATAAGCAAAACAAGTGAACCTGTGTAAATGTATGAGATTATTTAGAAAGCACATAAAATGAGAGTGAAAAGAACCGAGGCCTAAATCTTGGGGATTCTAACTTCAGGGATTATTAACCTACACAGTGGAGGGAAACTAAGAGGAAGGCCAGAAGACTGTAGATCAGTGAAGCCAAGGCAAGTGACTATTTAAAGAAACACTGAGTGGGCACTGTGCTTCTCAAAAATCACTGGCCTCTCTGAACCACTGTCTCTGGTGAGCCACTTCAGAGTGGGAAGTCTGGAAATGAATCTACTGCCTAAACTTAAATAAGCAGCAATAATCTATAATCACTGTCTCCATTTCCTCAGGTCCCTTTATTCTTTAATTGTTATATTCAGAATTTTATTCCTATCATTTCACTAAAGCTCTTATGCAAGTGTAAACCAGTGGCTATCCTCAATGCAATATTCTCGTCTTTGCTTTCTCTTTATCTTTCCTTTATCATTACACTTGACTCCCTTTCCACAGCCTCGCTTCCTTCTTTCTTTTCCCCCCCACCCTGAGGCACCGTTCTCTGTCCTATCATTCTAATCTTTCCTTCTATCAGCCACTACTGAAAATGTAGCCATTTCTCTGTACTTTCTTGTTTATATTCCTTAGATTTCTCTCCTTGAATTAATATTTTTACATTTAATTGTACTTCTAATTACATTTAGTTTCATTTCTAAAACTTTAAGTCACAGATCCTTTGTGGACACTAGATATTTTCAAAGATATGCTGATGCCTCTGATGAAAACTAGTCTATTAGAAAATATACACAAATGTTAAGAATAAAAGAAAGATATATGGTTGAAATAGATATTTAAGTAATAAGAGCACCTGAAGACCTGAAGCTTATTAAATATATAAAACTTTAATTTTGTAATCATGTGCCTTCCTTATACACTCATAATATATCTTCAAAATTAATTCAACTACAGAACTTCCAGAGGATGAGATGAAGATTAAGATCTGGATCTGACTTTGATCTAAACATAATTATTTATCTGATCTTAAATATCCATTGCTACTATCTCATTGCCATTCTAATTAATGTATGGCATCAAACAGTATAGGACTTAATTTCTGACAGAGGCACTTTCCCTAGCAAATCATTTCTTAAAATTGCCTGTGTTTCTATAAACTGAGGGAAGACAATTTGCTGATTTTGAAACTCTCTTTTCCACTCTGTGTATTTAAATTGATTAGAAAAAACATGTCCAGTTGTAACTGTTGCTTCCTGACCTGCATACAGATTTCTCAAGAGGCAGGTCAGGTGGTCTAAACTAAAATAAAAAATGTTATTTTAGTTACATTTATTATCTAATTTGTACGTGTTAGCATATATGTGTATATGTATTTTACTTTATTTAGGCATAATTTACAAAAATTGTGTAAGTTTAAGATGTACAAGATGATGTGAAATGACTCCCACAATCACACTAATTAACACATCTATCACCTCACATAGTTACCTTTCGGGGTAAATGGTGAAAAACATTTAAGTTGTACTCCCTTAGAAAATTTCAAGTATATAATGTAGTATTACTAACTGCAGTCATGATACTGTATACTAAATTCCCCAGACCTTATTAATTTTATATGTGAAAGTTTTGGATCCTTTGATCAACATCTCCCCATTTCCTTCACCCACAGCCCATGTTTTAATAAGTTATGTGTAGTTTATAGCCCGAGAATATTGTATGAAATCTTTTTATCACTAAACTGAATGTGCACTGGAAATTTGGCTTTTGTATTAATAAAGACACAAATGAGAAGACAACAAAGATTATTAATTTATGGATATTTATTAATCCCAAATAAAAACCTATAGTTTAGATAAAAAACTTTTCTCTTACCTTCATTTTTTCAAATTGAGATAGAACTCTGAGTGCCCGAAGGAATTTAATGGAGACAAGTGGTTTTAGTTCCTCCCGAAATATAGGGTAAGGAGAGAACAAAATCGAGAAAATATTTTGGCTTAATGGAGCTTATTTTTCGTGTTATGTGGAGAACAGAATACACGTGTGCAGTGGTGGAACTACTGTAGTGATTCACATGTTCTGGTACCTTGGATCATGTGCTACTGGTGAAGTTTGTGATGGAAAAGTGCTCAGATGCTCAGTTGTGTCCAACTCTTTGCAATTCCATGGACTGTAGCCTGCCAGGCTCCTCTGTCCATGGGATTCTCCTGGCAACAATACTGGAGTGGGTATCCATTTCCTCCTCCAGGGGATCGTCTCGACCCAGGAATTGAACTCGTGTCTCTTAAGTTTCCTGCATTTGGCAGGTGGATTCTTTACCACTAGGGCCATATGGGAAGCCCAAAGTTTATGTTAAGTGGTTTTATTTTAAATGTATGATTTAAAGGTAGAGCCAATAGAATTTGAATTATAATTATAATATTTTCAAAATATTGTTCAATAAGCATATTCGCTT
The DNA here is from genome assembly GCA_006410675.1 of Oreotragus oreotragus. Taxonomy (NCBI): domain Eukaryota; kingdom Metazoa; phylum Chordata; class Mammalia; order Artiodactyla; family Bovidae; genus Oreotragus; species Oreotragus oreotragus. The sequence goes on along the minus strand of SJYX01016433.1, from coordinate 347,546 downwards.
AGCAGCAGGTTTATAGGTAATGATTATAAAAATCCAGGAGTTAAGTGCTGAACTGCTAAAATTTCAAATGGAAAGTATGGATGTTAAACAATACATATAAAGAGATATGGGATATTGGTGACTGAGAATGTATAGAGAAAGGTAAAAGAAAGATATACATAAATCAAAAAGAAAGTTGGAGTAAGAGTAAAGAAGGAAAAGTAAACAAATAGCCTTTAAAATTTTTCTTTAAAATACGTACGATAACAACCATGAAGTCTAGTTTGTACCAGCCATTAGTGAAATAGGCTTTAAAACCATATGCCATCCACTTTAGAAGCATTTCCAGAATAAAGATGTAAGTGAAGATCATATCAGCATATTCTAATAGGATTTTAATAGTCTTTCTCTGATCAATATATATATCTTCAAAAGCCTGTGGGTAAAATATTTAAAGATCAATGTACATGTAATTTCTAAAAACTCTTTGGGCAAAGTGGGGAATTAAACCCCATCTCCAGATGGTGACCACTGTCATAGATTGCAGTCTCAAGGGCTTGTACACTTGGTTTGAGTTTATTCACACAATCCATATCTATTTTCTGATCCCATGCCTGTAGCAGACATCATTAATTGATTCCAGAACCTCTAATTATAGAGTCTGAACTTGACCTCATAATTGTTCTAAACAGTAAACTGAAAAGTCTCTCTCAAATCAGTTATTCAAACTTAGATGGAATCTTTAGTCATATCTGACCTGGTTCTTATCTCTTATAGCCATCTCACAGATACATGTCATTGTGAATAAAGGAGTAGAGATAAGCAAACAAAGAAAACCCCTAAATCTGTGTTTTCAGAAATCCATACAGCTATTACAAGGAAAGTCACAAAGTGTGTCAGATAAACCAGTGGAAATAAATGAATATGAAATAAGACTATAATGTTTTTCTAATGTTTCTCAGTTTTAATAGATCAACCTCAGTTTTACTATGGAGGAAGCAGAGTCTGACAATGTCATTCAAATTAATTTCATAGTAATTTTTAGCATTGAAAAAAGGCAATAAAGTATCAATAACCTCAGGCAGATTTGTTGCAAAGTGCAACGGAGGTCAAAGATTAAACATGGATGAAAATAATCATATGTAAAGAAAGGTGTGATTCTTGAAAACTTATTGCTAAATAAAAGTATATATAAAATAATAGAATTAACTGGCTCAATTGAACCAATTATGGACTAAAGTATCCTTTAAAATGGATTATAACTATCATCCAAAGTTATTCTAAAGTACTATTTATTAAATAGATTTACCTACTGAAAAGGTACATAATGCGAAATAATATAAAAAGATATGCAGAAGCCTCTATTTCAATTAAAACATTTAAAAAATAGGCATTCTCGGGACTTTGCAGGTGGCTCAGTGGTAAAGAATCTGCCTACCAATACAGGGGACACAAGTTTGACCCCTGGTCCGGGAAGATCCCGCATGCCACAGGACAGCTAAGCCCATGTGCCACAGCTGCTGAGCCCGAGCTCCAGAGCTCGTGCTCCACAAGAGAAGCTCCCACAGTGTGGAGCCCGGGCACCTCAGCAAAGAGTAGACCTCACTCACAGCAACTGGAAAGCCTTCGTGCAGCAGCAAAAAGCCAGTGCAGCCATAAATCAAATAAATAAATGAATCTTTTAAAAAATAGGCAACACCAATATATGGCAGCTGAAGGCCACATGCTGGCTACCCATGTGGAATGGGGAAGTGACCGTGAGAGGTCAGAGTGTGGTTCTGGAGCCCGGTAGTGTTCTCCTCAAGGCAAGTGATGGTTACGTGGGTATATTCACTTGGTGAAAATCCTTTACGCTGTACACTTATGATCTGTATGCTTTCTGGTATGTGTGCTAAATGTCAATATAAAGTTTACTGTAAAAATATATGCAGTACAAAGTCTGGTTCCCAACCATCTTCTCTGTTTCATGTAGCTCACAATTAACTACTTCTTGTGTATCAGTCTCTGATCTTCTTTAATCAGACGCAAGCAAATAACAATATACATTCTATTTTTATTCCTTTCCTACATAGAATGCAGCATGCTGTGTACTTTACTCTTTCTTTTTTTCACTTGTTACCATATCTTGGGGAATTGCGATATCAACATGCAGACAGGTTTTGCATTTTCTAGCTAACTGCATAGTATCCCACTGGATGACTGTACCATAGTGTATTTAAACAGTCACCTAATATGTATTCTTTTTGCTTTTCAATTTTTTGGTATTACCAAAAGTTCAGTGCACAGCCTTGTAAATGCACTTAACACATGTGAAGATTCTATGATAATTTCCCAGAATTAAAATAGCTGTGTCAATGAGTAAATATATTTGTAGTTCAAAGGTTCTTAAAAATATATACAATATTTCTCTTATCTTATGGAACAAGTACCAAGGTACTAGCACAATATGTGCACATTTTTAAACTTTGTTAAAATAATAGGGTATTTATTAACATTCTTTTTCCTGCTATCATTCACATATTTTGAAATTATTTATTTAATATTGAATGAGGCATATTCAGGCTTTCTAAGAAACTGCAATGTGTATCTTCCAAAACTAAAATCATAGAATATAAAATTTGGTACTATAATAAGTATTCTGGGGAAAAATAATTTGGCTTGGTGACATTATGAGTTAATAGACATATGATGCATTTTTCCTATAAAAATATCACATACGCTCACTTACCAGAGCACCTGTGCTAAGCAGAATGACAAGGCCAATAAAACACTTAAAGCAACTATTTTCTACTATTTTGCAGCAAGTTTTCCTTATGTTCTGCCAGATTTTTCCTTTCTTGGGGCCTCTACTGATTTGAGCAGATGAAGATCTTCGTTCATAAACTGTCAAGAATGAAACTATTAAGAACAAAAATCTAGAAATTCATGAAAAGTTAAACATTTCAAATGTTTTAACAATCATTTATTTACAGTATCTAATATAGATGTTCTCTGACTTATAAACATTAGATTTATGCCCCTACCGTGGTGACCACTACAATCGCTGAGAAAAAAAAAAGAAAAACTTGTGAGTTCCATAATAGGAAGGAAGGACGGAAGGAAGGAAGGAAGGAAGGAAAGAGAAAAACCTTGATGCTGGGAAAGACTGAGGGCAGGAGAAGGGGGCGACAGAGGATGGCATTACCTACTCAATGGACATGAATTTGAACAAACTCTAGGAGATAGTGAAGGACAGGGAAACCTGTTATGCTGAAGTCCATGGGGTCGCAAAGCGACCCATGGGCACAAATCTGTGACTAAACAAGTAAGTAAGTGTACGTTAATCGTGTTCAATTATTTGTAATCCCATGGACAGTAGCCCACATCAGGCTCCTCTGACCTAGAATTTCCTAGGCAAGAATACTGGAGTGGTTTGCCATTTCCTGTTCCAGGAGATCTTCCCAACCAAGAGTTCAAACCCATATGTCTTGAGTCTCCTGCATTAGCAGGGGGATTCTCTACCACTGCACCATCTGAGGACCATAGCTGGAAAAAGGAAACTGTGAAAGACACAGATGACTTAGAACATCCTCTTACCCCCACTCCTACAAAACAAACACACCCACACATACCATCTTCTGATTATTAGATTTTTTTTGTATAATGCCTGAAAATTCATTCTTTGAAAATTCACATGGCATAACAAGCATTTTCATTTAAATATACTTCATGACATGTTAAGAGGTATAATATCAATTAAGTAAATTAAATTTATCCCAGTTCTTCAGTGGCATGGGATAGAAATTTTGAATGAGACTATTTAAGGAGCTAAACTTGGATTATGGAGTATTTTATGGATAAAGTACAAGTATAATTCTATCTTCTGGTCAACAGAGTTAGCATAAGGAAAACCTGAGAGCTGAAAAGGGTGTGATTAACTGATAAGAGAATGAAGCATGGAGGTGGGTAGAGTTTAAAGTCAATACATTTTAAAATTTTCCCTAGAGCCAATTTATACATTCTAGGTCAGAAAAATATAGGAAATGTTTTCTCCCTCTTGTCTCACACAAGTTCTAGAACTCAGGCTACTGAGAGCAGATTCTTATTTCTGAGTATAGAAATTTGAACATTTAGGAATTGCCATTTTGATTATTTCAATGATTTAAAATATTCAGAACCTATGGTTGTCAGTCTTGATAGGAGACTAATATACTAATACACCTGATACAGACTAATACACAGTGGCTCAGTCATCTCTGACTCTTTGCAGGCCCATGGACTGTAGCCCAACAGGCTCCTCTGCCCATGGAATTTTCCAGGCAAGAATACTAGAGCAGTTTGCCATTTCCTACTCCAGAGGATCTTCCCCACTCAGGGATTGAACCCATATCTCTTGTGTCTCCTGCACTGGCAGGTGGATTAGTTACCATTAGGCCCACCTGAGAAGCCCCTTTAGGAAACTAAATTAAATTATAAATTATATAGAGGTGCATGTTCAGTTCAGTTCAGTCACTCAGTCATGTCCCACTCTGCGACCCCATGAACTGCAGCACATCAGGCCTCCCTGTCCATCACCAACTCCCAGAGTCCACTCAGACTCACGTCCATCGAGTTGGTGATGCCATCCAGCTATCTCATCCTCTGTCGTCCCCTTCTCCTCCTGCCCCAATCCCTCCCAGCATCAGAGTCTTTTCCAATGAGTCAACTCTTCGCATGAGGTGGCCAAAGTACTGGAGTTTCAGCTTTAGCATCATCCCTTCCAAAGAATACCGAGGACTTTAGAATGGACTGGTTGGGTCTCCTTGCAGTCCAGGGGACTCTCAAGAGTCTTTTCCAACACCACAGTTCACAAGCATCAATTCTTCAGCGCTCAGCTTTCTTCACAGTCCAACTCTCACATACATGACTACTGGAAAAACCATAGCCTTAACTAGACAGACCTTTGTTGGCAAAGTAACATCTCTGCTTTTGAATATGCTATCTAGGAGGTGCATGTTACCTGTTTAATAACTTAGTCAACTGACCAAAGCCTTATATATTTCTTAATATTCATGGAGCTTATAAAAATAAATGACTATTACATTTGTTTTCCTATGAGTATTTTAAATATTGACCCCATTCTATGAGGTATGGACACACACACACTAATTTAATCTTTCTGTTAATCCCATGAAGTAAGTCTTATTCTTATCCTCATTTTACGTATTAGGAAATGAGTCAGAGGAGGGTAAGTAAAAGCTAGTAAGTGGTGGGCTGGGATCTGAACTCAGTATGTCTGATTTCAGAACTAAAACTTTTAACTACTTCATGAGACCCCCTGGGAAGCAGGCCCTTTTATCCATTCCAACCATTGATGTTTTCTTTGACTTTTATTATAATTTTCTGTTAGGATATATATGAGCATGAGTGCATGTGCACACGCACAAACACATTTGCATATGTGTATTCCTTAGTCAAATTAATACATTCTTTAAAATTAAAAGTGTATTTAATAGTATTATTTAGGTTAAGAGAAATTTAGCTTAATGTTAATATAATGATTAAAATAATTTATTTTTTTCTTACCATTTCTAAGATGCTTTGGCTTTTCACGTTCATAGACCATTTCTTCTTCAGAGAGAACAATATCAACTGTACTACATTCAGATGAGCTCGACTGCTTTACTTTCTGAAAAGTAATTCCCACCAAGAAAGTTGCCATTAAAGTTTCATTTACTCACTATAGCTAAAGTTTATTTCATTTTCAGAACAAAGAAAAATTATGTACAGAAAAATTACTGTCAAAGTAAAAGGCTATGCCAATTTCATGATTGCTATTAAAATGCATGCAGCGACTTCCCTGGTGGTTAAGACTCTGAGCTTCAAGGCAGGGTGCAGGGTTCGATCCCTGGTCGGGGAATTAAGATCCCACATGCCACGAGGCATGGACAAAAAGCAAAAACTAAATTAAAAATAAAATTTAAATGTATACCTATCTCTGGGAATCAAAATCTTTAAAGATATTTTAAAAATTAATTTAAGATAAAATAATTTTCACATTAAAATGAATATACAGTGAATAACACTGTTCTAAAAGATGTATAGGCTACCCCAAATTTCTGAAAAATCTAGCTAGAATATATAAAAATGACAAATATTTTGTTCTACCTCTGTCTTTTGCACAATAAATGTCAAAGAAATAAAATTAGCAAGTTTTGTTTGCTTTAAGCCATATATCGTCAATTTTAAGACATTATACTGGTCTATTAAAAACATAAAATAGTCAGCAGGATATTACTTTTAAACAAACAAATCTTTTAAAAGTTTATTTGCTTTCCCTTTGTATTCTCTTTATTATTGATAAAATAAGGTATAGCAACCCACTCCAGTGTTCTTGCCTGGAGAATCCCAGGGACGGGGGAGCCTGGTGGGCTGCCGTCTATGGGGACGCACAGAGTCGGACACGACTGAAGCGACTTAGCAGCAGCAGCAGCAATGTATTGATTTGGGAGTAGACAATAAATTAATATTATGTAATATTCAAGCATACAATAATTGAAAATCATATATTATACATTTAAATGATTCATTAGAGTATTTAAAACCCTCACACATAAATTTGATATGATTTTCTCAAAACCCTGTATTTATTATTTTAAATTTATAAATAAATCAAAATTCAAAATTATAAATCATTTTAGTAAAAGATTACTTAGTGACCAATATATATGGCTACATTATGAAAAAAATAAGTTTCAAAATCTGATTTAAGTTTGATGTTATTTTTATGAAATGTATATAATTATATATTTGTACTAAAAGATAAAAGTTCAAATACCAAAGAAACAAGAACATGAATCTCTGAATGATCATACCACTTGTAATTTTTGTATTTTATTCTTTGCTTTTTTAGATCAACATCCTAAATACTCTTGGGCTACATAATCTGGAAAGTGATTAATTAAATATATAATGAAATATATAAATGATAAAATCTTCTTTGAGTAGTTAACCAATCAAAAGAACCAAATAATTATGCATCTTAAGTAACAACTTCTAAAATGTCAACCTTTACAGTTATATTAAGTTCCATCTTGCTTATATATCTTCGTATCTCAGACTTTCTAATGAGATTGACAAGAAGTTTTTCAGGACATTTCCACACAATGTGTTGCGATAAAAAGCAATTTTACCCAGAAATGTATGGTAGCACAAGCCTTATAATGTTGAATAAAATCAGTGTGCAAGAGAAGAATGTTTTTCATTTCCTAATAATGGTATTAATTAAAGGAAAATGGACCTGACAAGATTGGGTATGATAAGGAGTGAAAGTGTTTCTCTGAAACAAAGATGCCTTTACCAGAAACTAGAAGGGCTCTAGATAATTGAAACTTAATTCCTGTTAGAAGGGCAATTTGATAAGCTATTACAGAGAGCAGCTGATAAGCCAGAAGAGGTCTGGGAGATAAGATGGTGCCAGAGACTTTGAGGATCTGGAAAAAGACATTATCTTCCCTGCCCCATGCCAGTGAGTGAAATAAAAAAATTCTTTAGTGAAGTTCAATGGAAGTGGCTCACACTGCAGATGTGATCACTGTAGATTAAATGGTACCTCCTACTAAGACACTGTGTTACTTGTAAATGAGGACAGTAAGACTGGATTCAGTAAGGTATACATTTTTAAAGCTAAGTGAAAGGCAGTATCTGCCCTTCTTTAAAGGTGATTCTTTTTTTTTTTCCTTTTGGTTCCCTAGTGACTCAGCATTAAAGAATTTGCCTATAATGCAGAAGATGTGGGTTCAATCCCTGGGTCAGGAAGATCCCCTGGAGAAGGAAATGGCAATCCACTCCAGTATTCTTGCCTGGAAAATCCCATAGAGAGAGACTGGTGTGTTATAGTTCATGAGGCCACAAAAGAGTTTGACACAACTTAGTGTCTAAGCAACAACAACAAACTGTTTACATTTACAGCTAATGTTTCTTTTACCCTTTGGTCTTTTAGTCCAACTCAATCATGTTAGACTAATTATGTTATAATATATGTTGCAGAAATAAACTGACAAGAATCTTAAAATTTTAGCAAGCAAGAAAGTATCTGTATCTTAGCACTGTTCTAGTCCCATCTTATATTTTAAAGATGATAAAGCCTAGGAGAGTTTAGTGACTTCTCCAGTAATATACGTTAATTATAAAAATCTAGGTTTCTTCAATATGCTTTTTATCACCCCATTAACTGAAGATGTTATAATTATGTTATCTAATGTTTGCTAAGTGCTTCCATATTTTAGACATTATTCTATGCACTATTGAGAAATAGATACAATTTTATTCTCATTCACAGATGAAGAAACTTAGGAAGTTTAAGAAACTGGATCAGGAGCAGAAAATCAGGAGAAGAAGTGCTGCAGCTAGGAATGAATGGATAATAATCTAACTTTGGAACTTCAGCATTGCTTCGCTTGTCAACAGTGCCATCAATCAACAGTGTGCAACCATAATGTTAAAACAACTTACCTCTTTGCTGCTTCCATCACCTGACTTGCTCTGAATCTCCTTATTGTCCGGATTTTCTATATCAGATTCTTCTGAAGCAATCGGTACAGTTTCTGAGACACTGGGACTGGGGATTAGTGACTGACTCTCATTTTCCGTCATTGTGTTTTTCTCTGTGCCACTGCTTTTTTCCTTATCCTTGAGGAAATCATGGGTGTTGCTCAATTCAGAGAGAGTATGGTCAGAAATATTCTCTTTAACATAGACATCACTTATATTGTCCATTGTTTCCTTTAGAACATTTTGTTTTCTGCATAATATTTTAGAAAGCACATAATTTATTCCTTTTTTAATTCTTGCCATTGCACGCTGGAGATTTTTTGCTTCATCATTTTCCTCATCAGTTGTTGCAGGCTTGTATGAACTAAATGAGATGATCAACGCCAGAAACAGGTAAAGTATCTGAATGAGGAAGTAAATGAAGCTAAATGCATCTCATTTTTTGTTTTCTTTCAAACAACAACAACAACAAATATTTTTAAAAAGCTGGCCTGCAATCTGAAAACAGCATACACACTATGATGCTCTTTAGGCTATTCAGTTCTTACTCATCTACAGAGGATCAGTTGCTGTGTTAGGAATTTGGATAGCCAGAAGGTTACAATGTTCTATGGAATATCATTTGTTTCTCCTTTACAGATGAAAACCTCAAAGCTTACAGATGCCAAGTATCAAAGATCACAGAGGTTGAACTTAAATCTGTCTTACTCCAGTTTGTTTTCTTTTCTACCAAGCCAGGCAGAGTCTCCCAAGGTGAGAAAATCAATTGCTACTCCACGTGGCTGAATTCACATCCACCTAACTCAGAAAGATATGTAATGACATCTTCATGGATTCTACAAATTCATGAGACTCTCCTGGGGAGAGAGCTATCCCTAGTTTTGAAGTCCACATCTGATTTCCTTGTGATGTGCAAGCACAGGGTTTGGGTAGGTTAGTTGGTTTTCTGTGGTAATAAATTTGGTCAAATAATGGAAGGATCACTCCTAATATTTGCAAATTATTTTGAATTCGAAGATAGTGTGTATTTCAACCTTTACTATCACTGAGAAATAAGAATAAGCCATGTCCAATTTCCAGAGAGTTAGATTTTTATTTTGTTTCTTTTTGTAGAGTATAAATTATAATTTTAGATTATAAGATTAGAGATAATTAGAGATACACTGATTATTCTTTTAAAGCAATAATTTAGGCATTTTCTCCATTCTGGAAGTTTTCTCTATTCTCTTCAAATATTTGAGCTTTTGGAAATTTAAATTACTTTATGCTTTATATATTATTTTTAAAGGGAAAATACAGTAGAAATTCTTACACTGACAATTTATGTGTACATAGAATAAATAAGTACATGAAGATCTGCAACATTCATTTGTTAAAATATCTTACAGAATTTTGCATCCATCTGAAGAGATGTATTCTCAAACACTGATAATCGCTGAGTTTCTCATGCGCATATACACCTAAAATATTAGGAAGTAACCACCAAATTGTGTTCAGTTCTAATGGATTACCTTTAAGTCTCAATAACGAAATCTTTTTATCTCTTAGGAATATAGAAAGCTCTAGTAAGACTCACTTGAGAAAAATAAAAATACTTTTGCAGATAATAAAGTCATAAAATAAAGTATCTTAACTGCAACCATAGTTTGGTGTATAAAATAAAATGGAGGGTTTAACATTTGGCTCATCATTGGAAATTTCTTACAGGTAAGATCTCTTGAACAACTAACATATATTTTCTATAACCTACAATGAGAGAATCTCAATGGCTGAAAAACTGAAAGCTGAAAAGACAATGACTGAAAGTCAGGATGGCATCACCAATGCAACGGACATGAACTAAGGCAAACTTCAGGATATGGTGAGGGACAGGGAGGCCTGGCATGCTGCAGTCCACGAGATTGCAAAGAGTCTGACACGACTGGGCGACTGAGAAACAACACCTACAGACCAGCTTGACTGTTCTTCCACTAGTGTCCCATTTTGCTATCAAGATTTATTTACACAGAATCTGGGCAGGGGCTCCATGGGCCTTGTAGAAACTACCTTATAACATCTCTGTCATTCTCAAAGGACGAAGAGCAAGAACAAGCATAATTTCAGGTTGTTGGTTGTTTCTTTTTCCTTTGTTTGCTTAAGTATTGTTCACAGGGAGAAAAAAGAAAAGGGTGTTAAGTAAGAATTTCATGACTATAAGCTTCACATGAGTTAGAACCATTTTTTCTCTTTAGTAGATAACTGAAGTGAAGTCACTCAGTCGTGTCTGACTCTTTGTGACCCCATGGACTGTAGCCCATCAGGCTCCTCCATCTATGGAATTTTCTAGGCAAGACTACTGGAGTGGGTTGCCATTTCCTTCTCCAGGGGATCTTCCCAACCCGGGGACTGAACCCAGGTCTCCCGCATTGGGAGCAGATGCTTTACCGTCTGAGCCACCAGGGAAGCAATGCAAAGCACAAAGTACATGATAAAGTATGAAATATTTGTTGAAAAATCAATTAATTATGGAACGAATGAAAGATTTCTATGTCAGGATTTGGAGAGGAAAAATTATAATACAACAATTGTATTTTTAAGAGCTTACGATCTAACATTTCTTATATTTTAGATATGTAAACACACTCCCTATCGTGCATATATACATATGCAATGAGTGTTAAAAGACTGAAAATTAAGTTGAAAATGCTGTGATGTAAAGAAAGAACTGTGTAACACTGTAAAATGCAGCTACTTTATGGAACTTGTGATCCCTTCCTTCATGGAAGTTCTAGCTTAATAAGGAAGATAGACAAGTACATGAACAATTAAACACAGTGTCAGTATGTACTTAGGACAGGAGTATATCCAGGGTAAATAAATGCAATGAGAAATACACTGATACAATGGATTTTACCCTGTGATTTTTTTTGTTCCCATCTTTTTGGAGATCCACTTGATCTCTGTGACTTAGGAGTGAAAAGTAAATATTGAGTCTCTTTTTTTCCCAATAAGAAAAAATATATCTTATAAGCTATTTTTTTTTTTTTCTGAGAAGAATTATGAAAGTGAAAGTGAAAGTTGTTCAGTTGTGTCTGACTCTTTGCGACCTCACGGACTACACAGTCCATGGAATTGTCCAGGCCAGAATATTGGAGTGGGTAGCCTTTCCCTTCTCCAGGGGATCTTCTCAACCCAGAAATCAAACCCAGGCCTCCTGCATTTCAGGCACAAGGGAAAGCCCTTACCAGCTGAGCCACAAGGGAAGCCCTAGAAGAACTATAAGATACTTCAATTAATGTCATCACTCCAATGACTGGAAATTCAGGAGTGAAAGTGCTTCCTCTTAGTTAATGTATGATAGTGTCAAAGATCAGTGGTTTTCAAAATTTGCTGCACAATTTAATCAAGTGAGGAATTAAAAAAAAATCCTGATGACTAAGCTATATCCATATAACAATAAAATCGGAATTTCTGGGAATGAATCCAAGACATTAGTTTATTTTTATTAGTTCTCCAAGTAACTCCAATGTGCAGTCAAATTTGACAACCAGCGCTACATTTAAGTGCTTCTTAAAATTTAATGTGTACACAAATCACTTAGGGATATTGTTAAAATGTAGATTCCACTTTCATAGGTCTGGAATGGGGTCTGAGAGTCTACATTAATAACTGTCTCCCACATAAAACCAAAGCTACTTTGAGTAGCAGGTTATAACCAATGAAAATATGAACATCATGTATGCAATTTTCCAGCAGCCACATTAAAAGTATAAACAAAAACAGGTGAAATTAGCTTCACTAACGCATTTTATTCAACTAAATGTATAAAAATATTATAATTAAAATGTTTTCATTTCAGTCATGTCCAACTCCTGATGGCGTCATGGATTGTAGCTCACCAGACTCCTCTGTCCATGGGGATTTTCCCGGCAAGAATATTGGAGTGGGGTGCCATTGCCTTCTCCAGGGGATCATTCCAACCCAGGGATTGAACCTGCATCTCTTGTGTCTCCTGCACTGGCAAGTGGATTCGTTACCACTAGTGCCACCTAGGAAGCACTTTCAATATAAGAATTATTAATGAAATCACTTACATTCTTTTTGGAGGGAGGGCAGGAGGAGAGGGGTACCACAGAGGATGAGATGGTTGGATGGCATCACTGACACAATGGACATGGGTTTGGGTAGACTCCGGGAATTGGTGATGGACAGGGAAGCCTGCCGTGGTGTGGTTCATGGGGTCGCAAAGAGTCGGACACAACTGAGCGACTGAACTGAACTGAACTGAAGACTTCAAATTCAGTGGGTATTTTACACTTATGACATATCTCAAAGTAGACTGCTCATATGTTAACTAACTAATGGCCACATGTGGCTAAAGGCCTCCATATCAGACAGCACAGTTGTAGATCACTGACTTCCATAAGTCTACAGTATGAAAATGCCAGACTACAATACATAAGTTTTTCAAGGAAAGTTTTAAAGCATGGATTACTTACCAATAATTTTCCAATTAAAATCACCATCATGTAAAAAGGAATACAACTGAATTGGCCTGCTACCTTAAAGCAATCCCATAGAGTCTCTATCCACTCTCCACAGAGAATCCGGAATACATTCAGGAAGGAATGGAAGAAATCACGCATGTGCCAGTGTGGAAGCTGACAGTCTTCATTTATGTTGCAGACATATTTTTTATAATTTGAACCATACAGGTTTAGGCCAACCACAGCAGAAAAGAATATAAATGTGAACAACAGCAGGACCAAGTCTTTCAGGGCCACAATTGAGTTACAAAGAGTCAGCATCAGAATCTTAAATGTTGGCCAGTATCTTCCCAATCTAAAAATTCGTAACTGATAGAGCAATGTAAAAACAACAAAAATAAGGAAAAAAAAGACAAAAACTCTAGTTACTATTAATTACAATGTACATTTAAAATTTTTATTAGCATTATATACATAAACATGTGTGGTCTCTAATGTAATATTAACTTTTGAGCATTATTAATACTAAGCACTGAAAATTCAGTTTATATACAATTTTTAATACATTTACATATTCTATAGTTTTTTACACTAAATTGAAGTATACTTTTTATTGAACTGTCAATTCCCATTTTTTTCAATATAATACTATTATAATTATTCTAGTTTTGTTTTAATATCTGGTAAAGCAAGTATCCATTCTTTTCTTTTTCCAAAATATATTGAATATTTCCCCACATTTCAACATATAGATGGGATTGGAAAAGTCTCAAGGGTCTGTTGAAGTCCATTGATAGCCCTATTGTATGCATGAGTGCTAAGTCACTTCAGTTGTGTTTGACTCTTTGTGACCCCATGGACTCCTCTGTCCATGGGATTTTCCAGGCAAGAATACTATTGTGTATTTGCCTTTAAAATTAACATGAGAGACCAAATGAAACATTCTAGGTTTAGTCTAAATATTTCACTTAATCACTGGATTTAAAAATCTTTATTCATATGGCACAAAATCACTCTAATATTTGAGTCACTTAAAATCCACATATTGTTTTTGTATGTGCTGTACCTTCCCCAGCTTTTTCTGGTATGTGGTTGGCTTTTGGAACTCAAGGGTTAGGACTTAACACTTAGCTATGCAAAACTTAATCATCTTAGGTTCAGTCTGTTACTAGTCTTTCAGATATTTTGATACAATCTTTTATTATATTGTCTGTATTTCCCAGTCTTGCTTCTTTTATAAATTCAATAAATACAACTTTTCTATTTCCCCCTTACTCATTAGATAAGCCTATGGATAAAGACAGGGTTCTGAAGAATTATTTGGATAAGATTGCTACTGCTGCTGCTAAGTCACTTCATTCGTGTCCGACTTTGTGTGGCCCCATAGACGGCAGCCCACCAGGCTCCCCCATCCCTGTGATTCTCCAGGCAAGAACACTGGAGTGGGTTGCCATTTCCTTCTCCAATGCATGAAAGTGAAAAGGGAAAGTGAAGTCGCTCAGTGTCCGACCCTCAGCGACCCCATGGACTGCAGCCTACCAGGCTCCTCCGTCCATGCGATTTTCCAGGCAAGAGAACTGGAGTTGGGTGCCATTGCCTTCTCCATTGGATAAGATTAAATCTATCTAGTTGTTCTCATTTCTGCTACATTCCTTCAACTTGTTAACAGAATAAAACAGTAGATTATTTATCAAATACCCAACATTTCCATAAATAGTATTCTACTAACATTATTTCTTTGCTTAGTTTTCTGATGTTTTTTTACTACCACCTACATTTTAGGCATATATTGATTCTGACTTAATAACCTTCATAGCAACATTCTATTAGCCTGACAGTCCCTCTTTTACAAAATTTTCCAGTCTACATTTTGATATACTCACCTGATTCTAATTCTTTAGTTACACATTGGCATTCAGCTTTTGGGACTCTGTATTACCCTGCTTCTCAAAACTGACCCAGTAATCCTGACCCTGCTTTATAGAACTATATCTCAAATTCACTGTATATATGGCTTATTTCTTTTAATGCCTGGGCCAAACAGCATTAGAGACTACTTACTCTTTTCTGGGTTACTTTCTAAGCTTGTTATATATGAATTATTTCATTTAATTCAGGATAGGTATTACTATTCTTCCCACTTTATGTCTGAGAAAACCGAAATGAATTTTTATAAAATAAAATTTAGGTCTTGTATTCTACTTACCACCCTGAATGATTGTAAAATAGCCAGTCCATGAAAATTTGTTAGATAAAGTTCTGCTAAACCATGGAACACAATTAGGCTATCATAAATGTTCCAGCCTACTTGGAAATATCCATACGGATCCATGGCAATTACTTTAAAAATCATTTCTGTTGTGAAAATTCCAATAAACACCTAAATAAAACACAGGGATAAGAATATGATTCCAATAGCTCTATCAGAACCCTCATACACAGAATAAATTTTCACTGTCACTTTCTTCATATTTTCTTTGTCAAAATATGATTAGTTTTGGAGTTTGCATCACAAGGACAGATTCATACGTTTTGTTTGACAATCTAATGTCAAACATTGTATATGGAATCTTCAATTACTTTAATAAAAGCCATCTTGGAAGAAAACAAAAGAATATTTGAGAGTGAAAATCTTTTCATTTAGAATAGTTCCTTTGGGGATAAAGAGTACATATTAAGATATTTAATTTTTAAAAAATATAAGATAAAAGTTTAAAAATATAGATGATCTAAAAAAAGGTAACCCTATGAAAACTGTCATTTGAAAACTATACTGGCAGAAATAACTAAATTATTGTTTTGGTAGCAAATAAATATATAGTTCAAAATTGTTAACAACTGACAGTATTAATATCAAGCAACTGTGCTATGCTGTGTTTAGTCACTCAGTTGTGTCTGACTCTGTGATCCATGGACTGTAAGCCGCCAGGCTCCTCTGTCCATAGGGATTCTCCAGGCAAGAATACTGCAATGGGTTGCTCTGTCCTTTTCCAAGGGATCTAAACCCAGGTCTCCAGCATTGCAGGCGGATTCTTTATCATCTGAGCCACCAGAAAAGCCTATCATTCCTGTTGTTTAGTTACAAGCAACTAAACAGCAATAAAAGCAAACAAAATTGAACAATATAGATTGAACAAAATGGATTGAATATGACTTGTTTTTTGAACCTATGGAAATCTTTTTCTTTTGCTTTTTTTTACATGGAAAAAAAAAAGATAGGTGAATTCCAGAAATACCTTGCCACAAAGATAATCAGCTCTAATCTAAGGTAAGTTCAGTTGTAACAGGATTCAAAATTCAAGTGGCAGTGAAGAACTTGTTATTCACTCTGTTATTTCACCTCTGCTCTTGCAATCTAGGGGCTACCATATTAAGACAGGGGATATCTGAGATGGGAGACGAAATAAATAATTTCTATTTAACTTGACTGCATTGCAGCTAGCTAGAAATCTTAAATTTAAACAGACTCTAGCTAGAAATCTATTCAAAGATAAGAACATTTACAAAGGAGGGCTTGGAGAGATAAGAATAGTTCATTTAATACTCATACAATGTATTTGCAACATTTTGGAGTTATAAAGTAAAATAATGAGGATAGTTAGTTAAGTCGCTCAGTCGTGTCCGACTCTTTGCGACCCCATGGACTGTAGCCTACCAGGCTCCTCCGTCCATGGGATTCTCCAGGCAAGAATACTGGAGTGGGTTGCCATTTCCTTCTCCAGGGGATCTTCCCGACCCAGGGATCAAACCCAGGTCTCCTGTATTAGAGGCAGATGCTTTAACCTCTGAGCCACCAGGGAAGCCCAAAAATAATGAGGATAATGGTGACTAAAGAAAAGCTGAAATTGCAGGAGAAAATAGCTTACAATGAGAGCCTTACCACGTTTCCAATGCTGAGAATATTGCTGGTTTCCAGACTCATTGGATAGTGTTCCAAGGCCAAAAAATTTATGCTTAGAATTATGCATATGGTAAGGAAAAGATCGGTAAATGGGTCCATTATAATCCTGTGAACAAACTCTTTCAGTTTTAACCAACAAGGAGAACAATCCCAGATCAAGAAAGTTTTAGCAAATCTATACCAACAAAATGGGCATCTCTGCCTGGATTTTTTAAGCTCTGAAACTGAAAGAACAGGAAATTATACATGAGTTAATTGTTTATTTAAGCATTAAGCATCTAATTAGTAGAAAAATTTTACTTTTGCATGCAAAGGGAGGTTATAATCTAGACTTTTGATTTTGAAATAGCAAACAGAAATATTTTGAATTAATGAAAATCAGAGCAAAGTAAATTTCCTCTATTTTGCTCATGCTTGTTGAGTTAGACAAATGAAAATGAAAAAATTATGTACCAGAATTAAAATATAGGAGTACTTCTCAAGAAAAACTAATATAGAATATAACTGAGAGTACTATGTTTACAATTTTAGATTTATATGCTTTACAAAATAATGTCTTTAAATATTGTCTATAATAATGATTACTGGTTATATATATATTAAAAGTAGAGACAAGTATAAAAAGAGCCTTAATATGTTAATGTTATATACTCCAACCGTTTAGTTGGAGTATATAACATTAGTTTTTAGTTAAAATGTTCATATCATTTTCAGTGTTAAAGAAAATTCCTTGGCAGTTTTTGGTGGTCTTTTCCAGTGTTTAAAACATTATGCTTATGAAATTTTAAAGTACTGTTAACCTTAATAGTCTCATGTTCTTCCTTAAATTTTAGTTATTATCAACTAAGATTCTGAAGAAACTGATTTCTTAAAAGTGAGTTATACGAATGATACCTTTCATCATGTCTAAATATTTTTTACTTTACCTTCTTTATGGCTGACAGTAGCATCATCCAATGCATCCAAAGAAGTAATCATAGAAGTTGATGATCTTTTCTTCATTTCTATTTGTATGGTCTTGGTCTAAAAAGAAATTTGATGAGTCTAATTCTGGCTTCTCCCCCTTGTAGATTCAAGACTATAGTTATAAGAAGGTTTATAACCTTCTTAAAAATGCTGATTTTTACTTCCAAAAACCTTCCTGGGTTCCAAAATTTGCCACTTTTTACACTATAGGCACTTGTTGGTTTTTTTTTGGCTGTGTAGCATGAGAGATCTTAGTACCCCAACCAGGGATCAAACCATCGCACTTGCAGGGAAGCAAGTGTCCCAACCACTAGACTTTCAGGGAAGTCCCAATATACGTACTATTAAACTGACTTAGGATTATTTGGAAAATACATCTGCATTACTTGTAAGTCAACCAGATCACGTTATACTATGAGGCCAACTATAAAAGGAGTAAACTAGAGAATGTTAGTGCTATTATCCATATTTGACAAAGAATTCAATGTCCAGTTTAGAATTATTGTGGAACATCCAGTTGGCACCTTACATTTCTCTAACACCTTATTTTTTTTACTTGAAGATATGTTAACTATGACTTTATAAACTCTCTTGATTAAATCTAATTATTTGGTGTTGAGATGATAAAATATGTCTCATATAATATCAGGTAACAGAATGAATTTTAAAGGATGGGTCTGATTAGAACACACATAATAATCCCCAAAAGAAATCATTTCTTTCTGTCCCTCTTGTCTATTGTATAATGGTTTTAAGACATCCTGTTTGGCTGATACAGTTACAAAGTTTAAAAGAACCCTTGCACTGGAAAGGCACTCAAAACTCTAAGGTTTTGATGGAGGTGTTACAAATTCTACACATTCATGATTATCACAAGTATGGCCCCACAGGTTTCTAGTGATCACGAGTAAATTTTGTTTTTGAATGTAAACTGTAAGTAACTGACAAGGGGTAGATGATATTGCACCATAGAACTCCCAACGATTTTTACATTCGGCACACAAAAAGAATAATAATATTTGTATGTTTGTTAATTTGGTAAANACCAGGCTCCTCCGTCCATGGGATTCTCCAGGCAAGAATACTGGAGTGGGTTGCCATTTCCTTCTCCAGGGGATCTTCCCGACCCAGGGATCAAACCCAGGTCTCCTGTATTAGAGGCAGATGCTTTAACCTCTGAGCCACCAGGGAAGCCCAAAAATAATGAGGATAATGGTGACTAAAGAAAAGCTGAAATTGCAGGAGAAAATAGCTTACAATGAGAGCCTTACCACGTTTCCAATGCTGAGAATATTGCTGGTTTCCAGACTCATTGGATAGTGTTCCAAGGCCAAAAAATTTATGCTTAGAATTATGCATATGGTAAGGAAAAGATCGGTAAATGGGTCCATTATAATCCTGTGAACAAACTCTTTCAGTTTTAACCAACAAGGAGAACAATCCCAGATCAAGAAAGTTTTAGCAAATCTATACCAACAAAATGGGCATCTCTGCCTGGATTTTTTAAGCTCTGAAACTGAAAGAACAGGAAATTATACATGAGTTAATTGTTTATTTAAGCATTAAGCATCTAATTAGTAGAAAAATTTTACTTTTGCATGCAAAGGGAGGTTATAATCTAGACTTTTGATTTTGAAATAGCAAACAGAAATATTTTGAATTAATGAAAATCAGAGCAAAGTAAATTTCCTCTATTTTGCTCATGCTTGTTGAGTTAGACAAATGAAAATGAAAAAATTATGTACCAGAATTAAAATATAGGAGTACTTCTCAAGAAAAACTAATATAGAATATAACTGAGAGTACTATGTTTACAATTTTAGATTTATATGCTTTACAAAATAATGTCTTTAAATATTGTCTATAATAATGATTACTGGTTATATATATATTAAAAGTAGAGACGAGTATAAAAAGAGCCTTAATATGTTAATGTTATATACTCCAACCGTTTAGTTGGAGTATATAACATTAGTTTTTAGTTAAAATGTTCATATCATTTTCAGTGTTAAAGAAAATTCCTTGGCAGTTTTTGGTGGTCTTTTCCAGTGTTTAAAACATTATGCTTATGAAATTTTAAAGTACTGTTAACCTTAATAGTCTCATGTTCTTCCTTAAATTTTAGTTATTATCAACTAAGATTCTGAAGAAACTGATTTCTTAAAAGTGAGTTATACGAATGATACCTTTCATCATGTCTAAATATTTTTTACTTTACCTTCTTTATGGCTGACAGTAGCATCATCCAATGCATCCAAAGAAGTAATCATAGAAGTTGATGATCTTTTCTTCATTTCTATTTGTATGGTCTTGGTCTAAAAAGAAATTTGATGAGTCTAATTCTGGCTTCTCCCCCTTGTAGATTCAAGACTATAGTTATAAGAAGGTTTATAACCTTCTTAAAAATGCTGATTTTTACTTCCAAAAACCTTCCTGGGTTCCAAAATTTGCCACTTTTTACACTATAGGCACTTGTTGGTTTTTTTTTGGCTGTGTAGCATGAGAGATCTTAGTACCCCAACCAGGGATCAAACCATCGCACTTGCAGGGAAGCAAGTGTCCCAACCACTAGACTTTCAGGGAAGTCCCAATATACGTACTATTAAACTGACTTAGGATTATTTGGAAAATACATCTGCATTACTTGTAAGTCAACCAAATCACGTTATACTATGAGGCCAACTATAAAAGGAGTAAACTAGAGAATGTTAGTGCTATTATCCATATTTGACAAAGAATTCAATGTCCAGTTTAGAATTATTGTGGAACATCCAGTTGGCACCTTACATTTCTCTAACACCTTATTTTTTTTACTTGAAGATATGTTAACTATGACTTTATAAACTCTCTTGATTAAATCTAATTATTTGGTGTTGAGATGATAAAATATGTCTCATATAATATCAGGTAACAGAATGAATTTTAAAGGATGGGTCTGATTAGAACACACATAATAATCCCCAAAAGAAATCATTTCTTTCTGTCCCTCTTGTCTATTGTATAATGGTTTTAAGACATCCTGTTTGGCTGATACAGTTACAAAGTTTAAAAGAACCCTTGCACTGGAAAGGCACTCAAAACTCTAAGGTTTTGATGGAGGTGTTACAAATTCTACACATTCATGATTATCACAAGTATGGCCCCACAGGTTTCTAGTGATCACGAGTAAATTTTGTTTTTGAATGTAAACTGTAAGTAACTGACAAGGGGTAGATGATATTGCACCATAGAACTCCCAACGATTTTTACATTCAGCACACAAAAAGAATAATAATATTTGTATGTTTGTTAATTTGGTAAATAGGTGAGCTTAATAGTTGAAATAGTGTGTGTTAGTCATGCAGGTGTGTCTGACTTTTTGTGACCCCAAGACTGTAGCCCACCAGGCTCCTCTGTCCATGGAATTATCCAGGCAGGAATACTGGAGTGGGAAGCCATTCTCTTCTCCAGGGGATCTTCCTGACCCAGTGATCAAACCTGGATCTCCCTCATTGCAGGCAGATTTCTTTACCATCTGAGCCACCAGTGAATACATTTACATAGGTGCGGTACCTTTTGAATAAGGATAACTGGCATGGGCACTGAGGGAATTAAAGGTTGAGGTTCAGTGATAACCCAGAACACCCTGGCTGGCAGGCTCTGCTGTGGTCTGTCTGAAGTCCCAGAAGAGAGATCAAGGAAATCATCAAATTCATCTCAGTCGGTATCAGTCGAGTTCCCCCTAATTTCAAAACTAGAGCTCAAAGAGGTAAAAACCATCTCTACTACATACTGAGTTCCATCAGAAAAATGACAGGTTCTTTAAGTCTACAGATCTCTGTTGCCTCACTTTTTTCTTAATTGAAAAAATAAGCAAAAGCTCAGGATGCAAAACTAATTTATTTATCTAAACCATGCTTATTCCAGAAAGTATTTTCTTAGCTGACTTACAAGGCTACATAAAATATGTGATAATTTATATAATTCCAAATTTCTATGAATTAATATCCAACAGAACTATAATTTTTCTGTTATTAAAGTCCAAGAGGAATTTGCCAGGTGTTTCTTCATGAAGATACTCCATCATATTGTTAATGATATCCTCTACTATAATCTTAATACTGAGGAATTATTTCTCACAGAGCTGCTCCTGATAGTGACAATGTTTGATGAATTTACATCAAAGAACAATCCAATAAAGATAATCATCCGTGGTTGGAGGGGCAGTGGAGTCGGGAGGGTAATAATACTATTGTTGATACAGTCAAGGCTCAACTCTTTACTGATTTAGCTTGAACTGCCGTCTATGGGGTCGCACAGAGTCGGACACAACTGAAGCGACTTAGCAGCAGCAGCAGCAGCAGCAGCTAATACATCTGGGCTTCCCAGGTGGTGTGTGGTAAAGAACCCGCCTGCCAATGCAGGAGACTTAAGAGATGGGGGTTCGATCCCTAGGTCAGAAAGATCCCCTGGAGAAGAGCAAGGCAACCCACTGCAGTATTCTTGCCTGGGTAATCCCACTGACAGAGGAGCCTGGTGGGCTACAATCCATATGGTCAAAAGAGTTGGAAACAACTGAAACGACTTAGCATGCACAAATGCAAGGATGTATTTTAGGATATAAAATGAACAAACTACATTATCAGTCTAGTAATATATTTATCTCAATTGAGCCTTTCAAAAATATTGAATAAGTGCCCATAAGTTGGCTAACTACTAAAGGTATTGCTATTTTATAATGCAAATTGAGAGGACTATTGATGGAAAAAAAATCTCCTTTTTGAAATTATAAGAGCTTATAAGGGCATATGCCTGAATTTTAGACAATCCAATGTTAAAATTAGACTGGTAGAAGGGGCTAAGATTCTTCTCAGCACTGGTTTCAATTTTTTCTGGAAGGGAGCTATTAATAAGGAAGAACTCAGGCATACTTCCGGTGTTAAGCAATGAACACCTGGCATGTTCATCTTGGACTCAGGCTCACTCTCCTTACTGAAACCACACTGGCCTATTTCATTCTCTAACTCATCCTGTTCCTGCCCCCCAGAGAGCAAGGACTCATTCTTCAGACCTCAACTCAAGTGCCAGGCCCTCATAAAAACCTTTTCTGACTCAGAGAAATTCTTTATTAAAGGCTCTCAAACACTATGTTTCTCACTTTCATAGCAACTTCCACATTTTCATTTAATTTTTTTAGGGAAGAATAATACCAAGTACCCAATAGGTTGCTTCAACCATTAATGACATTATACTTTCCATTTTTCATGTATTACCCACCCTACTTTTTTCCTGAAGTATTGTAAAACAAACTTCATATATCATAAAATTTCAGGGTAAGCTCTTTAAAAAAAATAATCTCAACACCATTACCCAAATCAAGGAAAATTAGTAATTCCTTAATATTATCCAATACCTAGATCATGCTCAATTCTCTTTCATTACTCAGAAACATTCTATTATAGTTAATTTGTTCCAATAAAAATACAAAAAAAGTAAAACTATTTTTGGTTTGTAGTTCTGTTGGTTATTGTATATCATTTTATTTATCCTACATGATTTGTTAAAAATACTGAATCACTCACAGAATTTTCCACATTCTTAATTTGGCAGATTATGTCTTTTTAGTAATTTAATGCATTCTTCTCTTTTATAGTCTCTAGAAAGAGATGGTTAGATTTAGAAGCTTATTAGATAGTGCAGATTTTGGCAAGAATATATTGGGGTGTTTTATGTTTCCTGTTTAAAAACATCAGGAAACACAATACCTGGTGGTCCCAGTTACAGATTTGCTGTAATAATTTTATAGTTTATCTCCCCATTAGACCACTAGCTTCATGAAGATAGACAGTGTATTTGTATTCATTAATTTTTAAATCTCCAATGTTTAATACTGCATTTTGGACTCTTTTGTTGACCATGATGGCTACTCCATTTCTTCTGAGGGATTCCTGCTTGCAGTAGTAGATATAATGGTCATCTGAGTTAAATTCACCCATTCCAGTCCATTTTAGTTCGCTGATTCCTAGAATGTCAACGTTCACCCTTGCCATCTCTTGTTTGACCACTTCCAATTTGCCTTGATTCATGGACCTGACATTCCAGGTTCCTATGCAATATTGTTCTTTACAGCATCAGATCTTGCTTCTATCACCAGTCACATGCACAACTGGGTATTGTTTTTGCTTTGGCTCCATCCCTTCATTTTTTCTGGAGTTATTTCTCCACTGATCTCCAGTAGCATATTGGGCACCTAACGACCTGGGGAGATTCTCTTTTGATATCCTATCATTTTGCCTTTTCATACTGTTCATGGGGTTCTCAAGGCAAGAATACTGAAGTGGCTTGCCATTCCCTTCTCCAGTGGACCACATTCTGTCAGAATTGTTTTTGCTTTGGCTCCATCCCTTCATTCTTTCTGGAGTTATTTCTCCACTGATCTCCAGTAGCATATTGGGCACCTAATGACCTGGGGAGATTCTCTTTTGGTATCCTATCATTTTGCCTTTTCATACTGTTCATGGGGTTCTCAAGGCAAGAATACTGAAGTGGCTTGCCATTCCCTTCTCCAGTGGACCACGTTCTGTCAGCCCTCTCCACCATGACCCACCCGTCTTGGGTTGCCCCACAGGCCTGGCTTGGTTTCATTGAAGTTAGACAAGGCTGTGGTCCTAGTGTGATTAGATTGACTAGTTTTCTGTGAGTATGGTTTCAGTGTGTCTGCCCTCTGATGCCCTCTTGCAACATCTACCATCTTACTTGGGTTTCTCTTACCTTGGGCATGGGGTATCTCTTCACGGCTGCTCTAGCAAAGCACAGCCGCTGCTCCTTACCTTGGACGAGGGGTATCTCCTTACCGTCGCCTTTCCTAAGCTTCAATGTGAGATAGCTCCTCTAGGCCCTCCTGCACCTGTGTAGCCACAGCTCCTCGGGTTGCTCCTCCCAGCCTCTGGCCGTGGCCTCGGGCATGGGTGTCTCCTCCCGGCCACCCCTGACCTCGGACGTGGGGTAGCTCCTCCTGGCTGCCACTGATCCCACTTATAGTATGTGATATATTTTATAGAAGAATTTTTCAACATTTCTGCCAATAATTGGCATGCACAGGGTAATCTGATCATGTTCCTGCTACAAAATTTTGTACTCATTGCATTTAACAGATATTTTTATGGCTGTTAATTTTTTAACTCTTAACTTTGTATAGAAATCCCACTGGTAACTTCACTTATTAATCCATTTTCATCTCACTTACATACCCAGGCATCTCTCTCCAAAATATAGTAAAAATACTCCAAGAATATTTGTGGAGAATATCATTTGATCATAGGTATCTTAAGTGGAAGAAACATACCTACATTATTAATGATCAAAATGTAATTAAGTCAAAATCATTTACACTTTTAATTTGAAGTTGTATTGCTTCATAATTAACCCAAATAGAGAATAAGGTAATTAATTTTTCAGGGAACGATTTCACTGCATAAAGTTAAATATCAATTAATATGTGTATTAAATTGCCAGTAGTGTTTTGAAAAATTAATTTGCTTCCAAACTTTCAGAGCAGCAGAAATTTTGTCAGTGTCATCTCAAAGTCAAGTAATTCACAAGTAAAACATAGAGTGAATTTAATTACAATAATCACTAAGAAAGTAATTATGGTTCTATTTAACTTTTCATATGAGCTTTCCATCTTAATTTTTATGGTGTTACCCAAGAGACCCCCCACATATCACTATTTTTTTTTTTTGGTATAAAATACAGTAAGTCCCCTACATATGAATTAATTTTGTTCTGAGAGTGCATTCTTAATTCCAATTTATTTGTAAGTCCAGCAAAGTTAGTGCAGGTACCCAACTAACACAATCAACTATAGAGTACTTTACTGTGATAGGCTTATAATAATTTTCACATATATAAAAAACAAAAAAATAAGGAAATATTTTTAATCTTACAGTATAGTACCTTGAAAAGTGCAGTAGTAAATTACATCAGCTGGCATACAAGGGCTGACACACACATTCGCATCTTTGAAAGTTCCCAACTTGAAAATTTGTATGTATACAGAACACACTCTAGTGATTTTCAGTATATCATTTTGGGGATACATGAAAACATCTCATTCTTTAAAAAAAATACAGACTCTGTGGCATCTGAAGAATATAACTAGCTTATCCAGTAATATTAATAAATATCAACTACACGTGAATTTTAAGTTAAATATCCCATCCTCTGAAAACGTCCTAAGAATAAAAGATGGCCTTGCTAACAAAGTCACCATATTCTACATGATATGATATGATATGCTTTCTGTAGGCAATACGTGATTACATACAGCTGACAGCTTCTATGCTCTTAGAGTTCCTGTGGAAAGCTATATTTACACTAGTCATCTTGAAAAGCTTGATTTTTCTATAAGATTCATTATTAACCTAAATACAGATCAAAAATAGTTTTCTTCTAACTGTGATTCAGAATTGAATGCAATTCAAATCTTCTTATAGTTTTACTGTAGCTGATGAATCTGTGTTCTTTATATTTTAACATTTCAATGCAGTATGACAAAAATAAAACAAAATCTGTTATTTTAATAGTTGACCATAGTGCCAAAACATGAACTATATGTATAAAAACACACATCAATAGAAATATTTCACTGTGAAAATACACTTTGGGTTAAGAAATAAATGTGTGGCTCTTATTTTTTTCTTAAGAAATGGAGAGGAAAATATTTTGGGAATATGACCAGATAAGTTTTTAATCTTTATTTATTCCTGGATATGCAAAGTTGCCTTGTGGCCCTCTGCTAATTGAATCAATGCCATTGGTGGGAAAGGTGATCATGAAGGCTAGAAAAATTAAAATTTGTTCAATGTGAGTTTCAAAAAATAATTTTGTTATTTCAGGCTCTTAAGGGGAAAAAAAAATCTCTCATGGGACTCTCTGAGCATGGATTTTTATTAAGAACTCAGGGCACAGGTTTTATACTCTGCAAGTAGGTAGGAGAGTAAAACTCCCTGGGTTTATTCCAAACTTCCTGGGTTTGTTCCAAGGGTAGTGGTCAGAGAAATGGAAATCTAGTTAAATTTAGGAGATTCCTGACTTAGAAGATCTGTAGCCTGAATAAAAAATGATAACTTGACATACCGTAAAACTAGTAGGGAATGCAAATTCAAAATGGCTTTTGAGTGGTACTTTCACAATAACTGAGGAAACCATGTGAACGGACAATCCCAAGGGGGCCTACATCAGTGTCCTGTGCTCCCCAGTAGGGTGTAGGAAAAAGACAGGTTTCTTGTGTCTCAAGAGAAGTATGGGGTTAAGTAGGCAGACTCCACAGAGCAGAAGCAACCTCAACAATTCTGTTCACTAAGAAAGCATGGATCCCATGAAAATCTTGATCTCTTGGAGGAAAACCTTAAATGGAATGCATATCAATCCAGAATAACCTAGTAACCCTCCACTGTCAAGGTTCTATTTTCTGTCATTGGTAGAAGCGAGCACTCCTTAGTCAAGTAGAAATAGAAAAAAAAGGGGGAAATTTAGAATTTCATTGTTTCCATGCCCTCTGCTTGTTAGAAAAAACAACCATGTGTATAACAAAAATAAGGTAATCTGGACTTCTGGATAAACAGCGAAAGAGAAGAGAGTTGGAGGCTGAGTGGCAGAGGGTTGAGTAAAGTACCATCATGTGGGAGCAGGTTCCTTCTATGTAGAAGGATGGCAGGTGGGAAGTCCCTGGAGGTGGGGATCACTGAGGCACTGTCAGTAACATGTATGTGCATGGTCAGTCACTTCAGTCATGTCCAACTCTTTGTGACTCTATGGACTATAGCCTGCCAGGCTCCTCTGCCCATGGGATTCTCCAGACAAGAATACTGGAGTGGGTCACCATGTCCTCCTGCAGGGGATCTTCCTGACCCCAGGATCAAACCCGCCTCTCCCTAATCTTCTGCATTGCACGCAGATTCTTTACCACTAACCCACTGTGGAAGACCCATCAATAACATAGTTGTCTATATTTTACCATTAAGCCATTTCACTTTTTATTTACTGATGACCAACACCCTTACCTCTCAGCTCTAAAATCTTCAGTCAAATGTTGCTCTCAACATAGTCATCTCTTTTGGTACTCTAAAGAGATCAAGGCCACAGCAATTAACACAATGTGCGTTACAAAAACAGAGCACCATGCTTGGTGTGGACGATCAGAGTATAAACTGAAAATGTAGTGGGATTCAGAGCAATAAGTAACCTCAAAGAATAGCCTGCACACACCACCTCATATAAAGTCTCTTGAGATACAGAGGCAATTAAAAGTGTGATCCAAATTTATTTAAATCTCACAGGACTTTGGAACTCCCCACCCAACTCAGCATATGATTTAGGGGCATCTAGGAAGCTGAAAGTGGGTTATATTCAAACATAATTCTTTGCTCTAACATTGTCCACACAGTCTCACTTTTTAACTTGGAAAATACAGAAGACCATTAAAAACCTTAATGAATGTAAACCACATACACACAATTCAGTTCAGCTCAGTTGCTCAGTCGTGTCCGACTCTTTGTGACCCCATGAATCACAGCACGCCAGGCCTTGCTATCCATCACCAACACCTGGAGTTCACTCAAACTCATGTCCATCGAGTCAGCGATGCCATCCAGCCATCTCATCCTCTGTCGTCCCCTTCTCCTCCTGCCTCCAATCCCTCCCAGCATCAGGGTCTTTTCCAATGAGTCAGTTCTTCTCATCAGGTGGCCAAAGTGTTGGAGTTTCAGCTTCAGCATCAGGCCTTCCAATGAATATTCAGGACTGATTTCTTTTAGGATGGACTGGTTGGATTTCCTTGCTGTCCAAGGGATTCTCAAGAGTCTTCTCTTCAAAAAGCATCAATTCTTCAGCGCTCAACTTTGTTTACAGTCCAACTCTCACATCCATACATGACTATTCGAAAAACCAAAGCTTTGACTATATGGACCTTTGTTAGCAAAAGGTGCTTTCCTTGGGTGTCACCAAAGCTCTTCCGCCCAATATTCTCAAGAGTCTTCTCTTCAAAAAGCATCAATTCTTCAGCGCTCAACTTTGTTTACAGTCCAACTCTCACATCCATACATGACTATTCGAAAAACCAAAGCTTTGACTATATGGACCTTTGTTAGCAAAAGGTGCTTTCCTTGGGTGTCACCAAAGCTCTTCCGCCCAATATAGCCACAGCTAACTCATGAATTTCTGCCCCCTCAAATCTGACCTTCTTCTAGAGCTCCTTAGGGTGCTGCAAGGAAACTTAAACTCTATTGCATACCTATCTTCTATGTCCAATCTACTCTTAAATCTTATAAAATAGCTCTTGAATTCACCTGTTTCCTCCTATCTGCCCTCTTTCTCAAAATACTATTACAAACCCTGATTGATATGTTGTCAACAGTTTGACAAAATTCAAAGCTGATCAAGGGATCTCCCTGGTGGTCCAGTGTCTGGGACTCCACACTCCCAACTCAGAGGCCTTAGGTTCGATCCCTGGTCAGGGAACTGGATTCCGTATGCAATAGCTAAAAAATCCCACATGGTGCAATGGAGATAGAAGATCTCACATACCTAACTAGGACCTAATATAGCTAAATAAATATTAAAGTAAATAAACTGGAAGAAGGAAATAATCCTCTTTTAAAAAGCTGATTGTCACATGTCCCACTTATACATTTAAGATTTTTCTTTTGTGCTTAGGTTAAATACCCATATTATGAGATTTTTCATGATCTGATATGTACCTGCCATTCTAGCCTAATCTCACAATGACCTCATGTTCATTATTCGTAAGTGGTAGGTCTCTTCTACCACAGGTCCTTTGTTCATTTCCTACCTTTGCAAAAATTCTCCTCATTTTCATCTTTCAGTCACCTGCTCATACACTCAACCAATATTTATTAACCATTAACTATGTGTGCACAAGGTGAAGTCACTCAGTCGTGTCCGACTCTTTGCGACCCCGTGGACTGTAACCTACTAAGCTTCTCTGTCCACAGGATTCTCCAGGCAAGAATACTGGAGTGGATTGCCATTTCCTTCTCCAGGGGATCTTCCCGATCCAGGGATCGAACCCGGGTCTCCCGCATTGGAGGCAGACGCTTTAACCTCTGAGCCACCAGGGAAGCCCTAGCCAAACACTATTTAGTAATGATGATTTAGCAGCAAAATAATAGATGGAAATCTCTGGTGGAAATAACACATGAAAATGATGGCGCTTATACTCCAGTCATATGGAGACAGACATAAATAAGCAAATATTCCCAGGATGGTGAGGAGTGCTATGAAGAAAAATAAAGGGAAAAAAAAGTAGGGGAAATACCTGGACCAAAGAGGGTATATGCTTACAATTTCATAGAGAATAGCTGGAAAAACGTTCAGTGAGAAAGCATAATTTGAACAAAGACCTGAAATGGGTAAGACAGGGGCATTTTAGGCAGTGGGGTAAATAATGGCCCATGAGAGACATTTGGATGGAGAATCTGGATGTCAGGTTTGATTGGAGCCAGCCGTCTGGTGTACCTATAGAAGCCTGGTGGGCCACAGTCCAAAAGGGTCACAAAGAGTTGGATATGACTGACCAACTAAGCAATGCCCCTGTCTCTCTATGCTTTAGAGAACTCATCTTGGCCTCTTCACGATGGATGGATGACAAGTTTCAGAGGCAAGAGACAGATAGCAAACTACCTGCAGGGAAGGCTGCAATGGTACACAAGCCGGATGATCACCACCTGATCAAAGACAGTGACAGAATGGAGAGGGAGGAAGAGAAGGGGTGGGAAAGAACTAAGAAGTGGCTTTTGGAGATGATTCATAGGGGATGAGGGGGCTTCCCAGGTGGTGCTAGTGGTAAGAATCCACCTGTCAATGCAAGAGATGTAAGAGATGTGGGTTTGATCCCTGGGATGGGAAGATCCTCTGGAAGAGGGCATGGCAAACCACTGCAGTATTCTTGCCTGGAGAATCTCATGAACAGAGAAGCCTGGTGGACTATGGTCCATGGAGCTGCAAAGTGTCAGGCATAAGGGATGAGGACAAAGATAAGGAATTTTCTAAGATGGTTCCAGGTCTGTTTCACGTGGTTGGAAGGATGTAGTTATTACACCATTAACTGTGAGAAAGTCCCAGGAGATGAAGAGCTATCTAGGGAGCATGTTTGTGAGGTCAGTTGCCAGTAGGGATACATCCAAGTGGGAAAAGGAGAATGCACTGGAGACCCACTCCAGTACTCTTGCCTGGAAAATCCCATGGACGGAGGAGCCTGGTGGGCTGCAGTCCATGGCGTCGCTAAGAGTCGGACACAACTGGGTGACTTCACTTTCACTTTTCACTTTCATGCATTGGAAAAGGAAATGGCAACCCACTCCAGTGTTCTTGCCTGGAGAATCCCAGGGATGGGGGAGCCCGGTGGGCTGCCATCTATGGGGTTGCACAGAGTCGGACACGACTGACTCGACTTAGCAGCAGCAGCAGCAAGTAGGAAACGATCTTTGTCTATGTTTTCTATATCATAAAGCACCAGGGACTGTTCTGGCAACTGTAGCCACCACTGAGTGGCAATTCAGTGAAGAGAGAAGAGCATACTTGGAGAACACTCACCTCAGACAATTGCTTGTGTTAGTTTCTCAGTCGTGTTCAGCTATTTCCAACCCCATGGACTGTAACCCACCAGGCTCCTCTGTCCATGGGATCCTCCAGGCAAGAATACTGAAGTGGGTAGCCATTTCCTTCTCCAGGGGATCTTCTCAACCCAGGGATAGAAACCACGTCTTCTGCATTGCAGGCAGATTCTTTACCATCTGAGCTACTAGGGAAGCCCTCAGGCCATTCCTTAAATTCAGTTTCTTCATATTCAAATAATAATAACTATATTATGGAAAAACTACATTATGAATCTCATAGTTTATTATGAAGATTAAATAATACATATGTAAACTATTTTATAAATTGTATACATTACACAAAATATCAGGTATCAATATTACTACTGAAATGTACTCTGATATATCTAATGATCATAGAAATCTCCATAGACAATAGTCTAAGACTTTCAGGATTACATTATATGCTTGAATTGTATCCCTTTAGTTTTGAAAGAAGCTAGCAACATTTATTTATTTATTTTCATGACACTGGTCATTTCTAAGGAGTAATAATTTACATAAAAAGATTCTTAAGACAGAATCCACTTAAAAATTACCAGAAAGTGTATCCCCTTAAACATGCATTTAGATGACTGAGGGCTTCCCTAGTAGCTCAGCTAGAAAAGAATCCGCCTGCAGTAAGGGAGACAAGGGTTCGATCCCTAGGTTGAGAAAATCCCCTGGAGAAGAAAACAGCTACCTACTTCATTATTCCGGCCTGGAGAATTCCATGGTCAGAGGCTGTCTCTTATACACATCTCAACTCTTTGTGACTCTATGGACTATAGCCTGCCAGGCTNAAGAGCATACTTGGAGAACACTCACCTCAGACAATTGCTTGTGTTAGTTTCTCAGTCGTGTTCAGCTATTTCCAACCCCATGGACTGTAACCCACCAGGCTCCTCTGTCCATGGGATCCTCCAGGCAAGAATACTGAAGTGGGTAGCCATTTCCTTCTCCAGGGGATCTTCTCAACCCAGGGATAGAAACCACGTCTTCTGCATTGCAGGCAGATTCTTTACCATCTGAGCTACTAGGGAAGCCCTCAGGCCATTCCTTAAATTCAGTTTCTTCATATTCAAATAATAATAACTATATTATGGAAAAACTACATTATGAATCTCATAGTTTATTATGAAGATTAAATAATACATATGTAAACTATTTTATAAATTGTATACATTACACAAAATATCAGGTATCAATATTACTACTGAAATGTACTCTGATATATCTAATGATCATAGAAATCTCCATAGACAATAGTCTAAGACTTTCAGGATTACATTATATGCTTGAATTGTATCCCTTTAGTTTTGAAAGAAGCTAGCAACATTTATTTATTTATTTTCATGACACTGGTCATTTCTAAGGAGTAATAATTTACATAAAAAGATTCTTAAGACAGAATCCACTTAAAAATTACCAGAAAGTGTATCCCCTTAAACATGCATTTAGATGACTGAGGGCTTCCCTAGTAGCTCAGCTAGAAAAGAATCCGCCTGCAGTAAGGGAGACAAGGGTTCGATCCCTAGGTTGAGAAAATCCCCTGGAGAAGAAAACAGCTACCTACTTCATTATTCCGGCCTGGAGAATTCCATGGTCAGAGGAGTCTGGCAGGCTACAGTCCATGGGGTCGCAAAGAGTTGGACATAAATCAGTGACTTTCACAACCATAGGAGGATTGACTAGAAAGAAAGTTCTGGTAATAGCCTGGTGATGGTTCCCACACAGCTGTCATAGAAAGTGAGATGAAGGAAATAAGAATTTATCCTAAAATTATAACCGAGAAGCTCTGTATCCACCTGGCTTTTTCTCAAAGTTATAACTACAGTTAGAAAAGTACATCAAAGGAATTCCAGAGATCATCTGGATTTCCTCCCAACTCTGGTCATCCGTGACCACACAGTGACACTCAGGCTAAGAAACACCCTGTGTCCAACAATAATTTTCCCAGGTGCTACTCCTACACATGGTAAGCATTTCAAACTTAGCTCCTTGGCACACCTGATGAGACTGACATTTCTGGACTGGCTTCTAAAATGTAGTCATTATATAGTGTATCCCCACTAATACTGAGAGATACATTAAAAAAAAAAAAAAAAAAGCCCATAATTACTGCTCTAAGTCCAGTATGCCTTTAATGAAAATTAAATGAAAACACTGCTATCAACCAAGAGGTGCTGTTTTCTGTTAAGTAAATTTTAAAAAAATGAACAGGATGTTGAAAGTTGTCTCTTTCCTTGAGATAATGATATCTTTCTTAGCCTTCCTTTCAAAATTTATTCTCTCTTTATATTTGTGATATTTAAGGCTGAGCATTTATGATTACATATTTCTTTATTTTCTTTCTCCACATTCACACAACCATCCAGTTTCTTCTTCTCAGTATTATATTCATATAATGTCATCCATCATATGCATTTATTAAGCTAATAATATTTGATTCTAGGAACTTCCTTTAAAATTATTAGGATTTTAATCAATGATAAAATGCCTCCTACTCTAAAACACATACATTCTTCTGTGGATAATTGTAGCAGATGACTGAAAATATCACCCATCATATACTTTTATGGCAAAACACATATTATACCATCTAAAAAAAAATCCTGTGGATGCAGTCAGGAAAATCCTATTTGTACAATCTCTGTAAATAAGCTGCATATTTCTGTGAGTGAATTAATTGTTACTAAAGATTAAAGCAAAAATATTTTAGCAGGCACGTCTTTTTATCAAAATATAATTTATTCAAAGATCATATAATCCAGCTGCAATGCTTCAGTTGAAAGTTAAATAGCTGTTTGTAATATGTGATGATATTAATCAGAAGTATCAGCTTTCCATTATTTTCTGAACCACTAAAATGTAAGGCATTGTTATATATAAAATTTGTGCTATTATAAGTAGGATTTTCTTTCAACATATGAAGTAAGGTAATATAACTTTCCAACCATACTTTTCTCTTTTGTCAAAAACATTTAGAAGTTTCAGGTAAGAAATAAAAATGCACTAAGATACTGTGTCTTTTCCAAAAAATAATGGAAAATAGTGTAGCTAGTGCAAAACCATCAATACTTGTAGGCCCAGAAGCACTAACCTACAAAAAGAAAAAAAGTAAACAACTGTACATAAATATTTTTTCCCCAACTCCTCAGCAAAAACCATGAAAACACCGTTTAGAATAGAACAAGCCTGTTTAACTCAGACTAGGGCATCTTTCTCAGGAAAAATGCAAATATTCCTTGGTAGAAAGTAATGTCTGAATAAACTCTTGGGTTATAGCTTATAAGCTTTCCAGTGAGAAAATGATATGATTGTAATGTATTCAGTACCTAAGCGGCATGCTTCTAATAGCAAAGATGATGATAGATAGCATGGCATCATTAATTACTTGCATTTAGTGCTTTGGAATATAAATTCCAATTAATTCATTAAGGAGTTAACGTTTTCATTAAGGATCAATCCTGCTTGCCAGTCAGAATGGAAGACTCATCTTGACTTCTCTTGTGACTTTAAAATAGCTTTAATTTGCCATTACAAATCTCAATAGCAGCAACCAGGAATGACACTAGGTATAAATCTCTGGGTATCATGTCTGACTCTTTGCGACCCAATGGACTGTAGCCCATCAGGCTCCTCTGTCCATGGGGATTCTTTAGGCAAGAATACTGGAGTAGGTTGCTAAGGTCTCCCCTCCAGGCAATCTTCCCAACCCAGGGATTAAACCCAGGTCTCCTAAATTGCAGGCAGGAGATTCTTTACTGTCTGAGTCACGAGGGATGCCCATAAATCTCTATCTGAGGGCAATTATCAATATCAGAGTCTTGCCTTATTTGCAATTCTTTTATAAAAAAAAAGGGATACAGTTGCAGCAGCATGTTGAATGTGCTTTTTTGTTCAGATTCAACACAAGTCTATAATATGATGATTGTTTTTTAAATTAGGCCAAAAACGACTCTAAATGTATCCACAGTATCATAGCTTTTAACATTGGCTATTGAGCCAAAGTGGTTCATGACAGAACTCAAATAACTTATTGAATTTATGTTTCACTATAGGATTATTAGGAGGAATTTAGCCACATGTGTAATTTTGGGTATATCTGGGTTGGATGTCACTTGAATGGTCTTACCCACACTTGAATATTTATTATTATCTGCCATATTTTTAGTCTGTGTGATGGTTGATTGATACATTTGGTGGACAACAGAAATTTACCTAATAATTTACCTAATGTTTTACTGCTTCTGATTTTTGTTGTTGTTGTTGTTGTTGTCACAGAAAACAAAGTGCAGATATTACCATGTAACCACACATAGGAGAGAGCTGAAACCATCACTTACCAAATGCATAAAGTTTGGGATAAGTGTGAAACATCTTGGTTGAATGAAATAAGATCAATCCATTCTTGGAGATACCAATAAATAAGCTAGCTAATAGCCAGAATGCATGCTAATACTAGCTGAGATAGATGCTAATTCCTGCACATAGGAGGCCATAGTGAGGAAAAAGAAACCAGAAAAGCTACTTGGAAAAGGTGAAATGTGAGTTGAAATTTGAAAGTGAGAAAAAATTAGGAGAAGAGAAAGCACTTCTCATCAAGGAGAGGTGACAAGGTGGTAAAGAATCTGCCTCCAAAGCAGGAGACACAGGAGATGCAGGTTCAAACCCTGGGTCTGGAAGATCCCCTGGAGGAGGTCATGGCAACCCACTCCAGTATTCTTGTCTGGAGAATCCCATGGACAGAGGAGCCTGGAGGGTTACAGTCCATGGGGTCACAAAGAGTAGACATGACTGAGTGACTGAGCTTGCACACAAAGAAGGAAAGGCAATAGACAATGACACAGAGGGTGCTTACGTGCTTATACGGCTCAGAGAGAAGGGGAAATGCTGAGAAAGAGCTTGGCGTAGCAGGTGGAGGCTGGGTGAGTGCTTGCAAATTGCTCTATGCACTAGTATGGCACACTCCTGCCTTTGGCCATCTTAGTCTATTTGGGCTGCCTTAACAAAAAAGAAATGGCAACCCACTCCAGTATTCTTGCCTGGGGAATCCCATGGACGGAGGAGCTTGGTGGGCTATAGTCCACGGGTCACAAAGAGTCAGACACGACCGAGAGACTTCACTTTCACTTAACAAAAATATCATAGACTGAGTGGCTTACACATTTGTTTCTCACAGTTCCGGAGGCTGGGAGGTCCAAGATCAATGTACCTACAGATTAATGTCTGGGGAGGGCAGCTTCCGGCTATAGATGGCTGTTTTCTTGCTGTGTCTCACGTGGGAGAAAGGGCATGGAGCTCTGCAGGATCTCTTTTACAAAAGCACTAACCCTGTTCATGAAGGTTCTCTGCTCATGGTCTAAGAGCCTTCCAAAGGTTCCACCTCCTAATGCTCTCACGTTAAGGTGATATAATCATTTGTTGAAAACAGTACCTTTCCTCACAGTGCAACAAGCCTCAGTGCAGCAATCCTAGCAGTCTCAATTAATTTATTAAAAGAGGCTTCCAGGGCTAGGTCATGTATGCTGTACAAAGTCACGCAGATTTCTCTGGAAGAAAAGAGAGAAGCAGTGAAATATTCAGCACAGATGACTGACAAGATTAGTCCCTTGTTTTAGACACATTATTAGGACAGAAGTATGAACAATGTATTAGAAGGGGGCTAGGGCTGGCCGGTGGCATGGTGGTAAAGAAATCACCTGCCACATAGAAGACACATGAAAGGTGGGTTGGATCTCTGGGTCAGGAAGATCCCTTAGAGGAGGAAATGGCAACCCACTCCAGTATTCTTGCCTGGGAAATCCCAGGGATAGAGGACCCTGGTGGGCTACAGTCCATGGAGTCTCAAAAGAGACTGAACGACTGAGCATCCACAGGCTGTATAGCAGTAGTATACAGTGGTATGCGCTGAATGCCCTCTGTCCCACCCTGATTTTATTACTGAAGCCAAGAGCCTTAGTACTTCAAAATGTGACTGTATTTGAAAATAAAGCATTTAAAGGGATGAATAAATGTAAATGAAGTCATGGGGTCTTATCTAATTCCATTTGACTTGAGTCCTCACACGGGGAAATTTGGACATACAGAGTGCCTCTAAGGGCACAGGCACAAAGGGAAGACCGTTTAAAGAGGCAGCGAGAAGACAGGCACTGCATGCCAATAAGCGAGGTCCAGAGGAAGCCAATGACACCCTGATCTTGGACTTCCAGACTCCAGAACCATGAGGAAATAAATTTCTGTTGATTAATCCCCCAGTCTCCGGGATTTTGTGATGACAACTCCAGCAAACCCATACAAGAGGGTAAAGCCAACCAGGAATGAATGTTTGAAAGCTGTTTCTGCATCACAGGGGAGAATAAATGAAGACCCAAACTGAGGTCCTGGCAAGAGGGACTGAAAGGACTGAGGAACGCAGCAGAGCTAGCTCAGCGGCAGGAGAGCAGTTTGCTTCTTAGGATTCCAGTTCAAGATCAAAGATACAGGGAATAAAATGGTTCTCTGAGTTTCAGGTGAAATAATTTCAGAAATAAGTTAACATACAATTTGACAAGATGAAGAGTGGTTTGCCAATGGAAGGATGAGCCACATCATCACATTTCTAAGATAAGATTTCAAAGACTGGGAGCACCAAGCCCCATCTCCCCAACTCTTCCTGCCTCTAGTGTTAGTCTCTCAGTTGTGTCTGACTCTTCTTGACCCCTTCGGCTGTAGCCAACCAGGCTCCTCAGTCCATGGGATTCTCCAGCTGATTCATCAAGTGCTGTCTTTGCTGGATGGAGTGGGGGAGTTCGGTTTTTTGAAAAGTTATGCAAATTCACCAGGATTTTTAAAGATTTTCATCACAAGGAATCTGAATCAGTCATGTTAACTGTTAGCATGAACTAAAGAGCTGAGGTTAATAATGATAATATTTATCAAGCATTTCTATTGAATATATATTATTATCTACATTTTATATACAAAGAAAGTAAGACAGAGAGAAGCTAAAACCTCCTTCCTGGTTGCACAGTTAGTAAGTGGTAAGACTGAATTTCACACCAGGAAATGTGGTTCCTAAGTGGTCAACCTTTGGAAAGTTCAATAGAGAGTGAAGGGAGCTTAGGAACTTGAGTGGCTGTGACAAACAGAAAACAAAAGGAAACACAAAAACAAAAACAAGTCTCACCCTTCTTGAAAACTGTTGCATAGACTTTCCCTTGAATGGTAGTCAAACGTGCTTAGAAATGAATGGCAAGACACGTAAGATAAAAATCACAGAACAGAATAACCACAAACGTTACTGACAATGTACAAGTCAGCTATTAAAAAGTCACCAGTATTTAGTCAATAAAAAATGTAGTGCACTGATATTTGATTTTATGAAAAGAAAGCTAAAAGGTAATTGTTTAACCATTTAAGTTAATGTTTTAAAAAGATATCATTCTAAAGCCATGTGTAGAATACAAATTGCATGGCTGTTCTCCTCTAAGGAGATAAAAATATAATAAAAATGTAATAGTATAGTACCTTTTATCTGATTGATGAGGATCAGGGGGCCTCTTAATTCTATATAAGGAGACGAGCTGTCAGACTCATTTCTGGGAATGTGTGTGGCTATGTCATTACTCTCAATATAGCAACCCAGAAGGATCATGGTGGAAACTGACAAGTTGTTGAAGGTTCCATGAAGCACAATAAAAATTGAACTGAGAAGAAAGCCTGACAACAGCAGCCAACGAAGCCCTGACAAAGATACATGTGCTCATCCCATTGCCTTTCTCAGCTTTCTCCAAAGAAACTCTACTTTTTCCTACTTCTCCATCTTAAATCCATCCAGATTTTTAAAAGATAGCCATGACCACAACAAGAAGTGGTGCTTTCCTGCATCTACAGATACACTTTTTGTATTTCAGAAGGGTTATCATGCAAAACCAGATAGACATGTGTCACCTCTTTCATTTGAGGCATTGAAGACCTTTCACAGAAATGACTGAGGGCTAAACAGGGCATTTTACAAGCACACTAGAAGCTTATACTGATACAAAACTGATAAGTTGTTGCTGTCATAAGTTACTTGCTTGCAGCACTGCAGAATAAGTTAGTAAAACCAAACAATAAAAAGGGGAAAATGGAACGTTTTGCCCTGAATGAATAGAGCCACGTGCATCAGTGGAATATCAAATAGAACACTGTGAAAAAAAACGTTTTTACATCATTCATTAGCTTTTGGAAGACTGGGCTATTTTATCTAATACTTATATGTATATGATGTTTACATACAGGTTTTTATACAGTAAAGAATCTACATACAAATAATCTGTATATGTATGAAGATTGATGATCTTGATATAAATTAGATATCTACCCATATGCATATATTCCAGTGAGAATGAGAAGTCAAGATTTATGAATCAAGCCTCAACTTCCAGAGTGGTTACAGAGGATTCATTTTCTTTTCCAAGAGTGTAATGCCTTCATACCCAGACCCAACAGGTATTATCTGTGATGCCTATCCCACAAGTGGAGCTGACGATGACAACTTTAACAGTAATTGCTCTCAATATAGAAACCCTAATTGGGATCAAATCATGTGGAAGGCAGTGAACATGTACTATGTCTCAGGCTCCCCAACCACTTCTGAAATATGCATTACAAAGGGGAAGTAAAGTGCTGACAAGATAGTGAATGGTAAAGCTGGATCCAAAAACAGGACGTCTGACTCCAAATACTGGTTTACAACAGGGATTCCCGAGATGTTCAGAAAGAACCCAAGATTCCTGCTGCTGCTGCTGCTGCTGCTAAGTTGCTTCAGTTGTGTCCGATTCTGTGCGACCCCATAGACGGCAGCCCACCAGGCTCTGCCGTCCCTGGGATTCTCCAGGCAAGAACACTGGAGTGGGTTGCCATTTCCTTCTCCAATGCACGAAAGTGAAAAGTGAAAGAGAAGGTGGCTCAGCCGTGTCCGACTCTTAGCGACCCCCTGGACTGCAGCCTA
>SJYX01016433.1:289531-306200 GCA_006410675.1 Oreotragus oreotragus | reverse complement strand
AGAGTGAAGGGAGCTTAGGAACTTGAGTGGCTGTGACAAACAGACAACAAAAGGAAACACAAAAACAAAAACAAGTCTCACCCTTCTTGAAAACTGTTGCATAGACTTTCTCTTGAATGGTAGTCAAACGTGCTTAGAAATGAATGGCAAGACACGTAAGATAAAAATCACAGAACAGAATAACCACAAACGTTACTGACAATGTACAAGTCAGCTATTAAAAAGTCACCAGTATTTAGTCAATAAAAAATGTAGTGCACTGATATTTGATTTTATGAAAAGAAAGCTAAAAGGTAATTGTTTAACCATTTAAGTTAATGTTTTAAAAAGATATCATTCTAAAGCCATGTGTAGAATACAAATTGCATGGCTGTTCTCCTCTAAGGAGATAAAATATAATAAAAATTTAATAGTATAGTACCTTTTATCTGATTGATGAGGATCAGGGGGCCTCTTAATTCTATATAAGGAGACGAGCTGTCAGACTCATTTCTGGGAATGTGTGTGGCTATGTCATTACTCTCAATATAGCAACCCAGAAGGATCATGGTGGAAACTGACAAGTTGTTGAAGGTTCCATGAAGCACAATAAAAATTGAACTGAGAAGAAAGCCTGACAACAGCAGCCAACGAAGCCCTGACAAAGATACATGTGCTCATCCCATTGCCTTTCTCAGCTTTCTCCAAAGAAACTCTACTTTTTCCTACTTCTCCATCTTAAATCCATCCAGATTTTTAAAAGATAGCCATGACCACAACAAGAAGTGGTGCTTTCCTGCATCTACAGATACACTTTTTGTATTTCAGAAGGGTTATCATGCAAAACCAGATAGACATGTGTCACCTCTTTCATTTGAGGCATTGAAGACCTTTCACAGAAATGACTGAGGGCTAAACAGGGCATTTTACAAGCACACTAGAAGCTTATACTGATACAAAACTGATAAGTTGTTGCTGTCATAAGTTACTTGCTTGCAGCACTGCAGAATAAGTTAGTAAAACCAAACAATAAAAAGGGGAAAATGGAACGTTTTGCCCTGAATGAATAGAGCCACGTGCATCAGTGGAATATCAAATAGAACACTGTGAAAAAAAACGTTTTTACATCATTCATTAGCTTTTGGAAGACTGGGCTATTTTATCTAATACTTATATGTATATGATGTTTACATACAGGTTTTTATACAGTAAAGAATCTACATACAAATAATCTGTATATGTATGAAGATTGATGATCTTGATATAAATTAGATATCTACCCATATGCATATATTCCAGTGAGAATGAGAAGTCAAGATTTATGAATCAAGCCTCAACTTCCAGAGTGGTTACAGAGGATTCATTTTCTTTTCCAAGAGTGTAATGCCTTCATACCCAGACCCAACAGGTATTATCTGTGATGCCTATCCCACAAGTGGAGCTGACGATGACAACTTTAACAGTAATTGCTCTCAATATAGAAACCCTAATTGGGATCAAATCATGTGGAAGGCAGTGAACATGTACTATGTCTCAGGCTCCCCAACCACTTCTGAAATATGCATTACAAAGGGGAAGTAAAGTGCTGACAAGATAGTGAATGGTAAAGCTGGATCCAAAAACAGGACGTCTGACTCCAAATACTGGTTTACAACAGGGATTCCCGAGATGTTCAGAAAGAACCCAAGATTCCTGCTGCTGCTGCTGCTGCTGCTAAGTTGCTTCAGTTGTGTCCGATTCTGTGCGACCCCATAGACGGCAGCCCACCAGGCTCTGCCGTCCCTGGGATTCTCCAGGCAAGAACACTGGAGTGGGTTGCCATTTCCTTCTCCAATGCACGAAAGTGAAAAGTGAAAGAGAAGGTGGCTCAGCCGTGTCCGACTCTTAGCGACCCCCTGGACTGCAGCCTACCAGGCTCTGCTGTCCATGGGATTTTCCAGGCAAGAGTATTGGAGGTCTAGAATGTATCTTTATGGACAGTTGAAATACAGACTCTCACTACTACCTTACTCCAACTCCAGGTTCTGATCCAGAATTTCTGAAGTGATATCTGTGAATATCCACTTCTAAATAAGCTCCCACATAGGTCCATATGCATGCAGTCAGGCTAAGAACTGTGGTTCTCTTCCGTGCTTCTCTCTCTAGATACATTTAGACAGTGTTCTAGATGCCACAGCATTCCAAGGGGCTAAGAAGTACCCTACCTTTTAGTAAGTTACCCATGGTGGGTGCATTTACATTATTTTTATAAACAGAAGCAGACTCTCTAGTTTTGATAGGCACAGTTCTTCTCTTAATGATGATACCATTATAATGAAGATTCCAAATTTCAAGTAGCTTCTGATGTTTACAGATAATTCTGAGATAATATGCCTAGTCATTCATATTTTTAAGTAAAAGAGAGAGTCACTTCTAATTTCACAACCTTCTAATTCACTCTAAATCCATGTCATTACACAACTGAAGAGTCTCTGAATACACCAGAGAAATCTATACAGATATTATATTACCTAAAGCCTTGAGTTATCACCTAGTGGGCTATAGTACAACCACTAAATTTTGATTAATATTGTGCAATTTATTTTTTCTACTATGGAGGAACTGGCCATGCATAGTATAGAGTTGCCAGGGGCAATTTATGGTTAACAAAAGGCAGGAAACTTGGGTAAGATCAAGAGAACACTAAAGAAAGATACAATGTTCACTGGAACATTCCAAGAGTTTGCAGTATGATAGAATTAACAGACTCTGACAAATCTAGGCAGTGTATTAAAAAGCAGA
Source organism: Oreotragus oreotragus (assembly GCA_006410675.1). Taxonomy (NCBI): domain Eukaryota; kingdom Metazoa; phylum Chordata; class Mammalia; order Artiodactyla; family Bovidae; genus Oreotragus; species Oreotragus oreotragus. The sequence continues at coordinate 303,440 of SJYX01016433.1, read as the reverse complement.
GACATCACTTTGCCTACAAAGGTCCATGTAGTCAAAGCTATGTTTTTCCAGTAGCCATGTCTGAATGTGAGAGTTGGACCACAAAGAAGGGTGAGTGCCCAAGAATTGATGCTTTCAAACTGTGGTACTAGAAAAGAGTCTTGAGAGTCCCTTGGACAGCTAGAAGTTCAAACCAGTCAATCCTAAAGGAAATCAACCCTGAATATTCATTGGAAGGACTGATGCTGAAGTTTAGCTCCAGTACTTTGGCCACCTGATACAAACAGCTGACTCACTGGAAAAGACTCTGTTGCTGGGAAAGATCGAGGGCAGGAATAGAAGAGAATGGCAGAGGATGAAATGGTTGGATGGCATCACCGACTCAATGGACGTGTATCTGAGCAAACTCTAGGAGACAGGGAAGCCTGGCATGCTGCACTCCATGGGTTGCAAAGAGTCAGACACTGCTGAGTGATTGAACAACAACAGGCAATGAAGAGTTCCAGTCAAATAGTTACATAGTTCTGAAGGGCTGCAAATGAATAACAAGAGGCTTTTACAGACAATGCGAGCGCTTGCTATATGTTCTGGGGACTAAAGTTACTTATGGACTTCTTTAATGTTATGTTTGGAGTGCTCTGCCATATTGTAGAATTTTTTAAGACATTAAAACTAGTTTCATTGGTATCCCCCTACTTTTCACCACAATACATAAACTGAAAATACAAAAATAATGTGTGATATCATTCTGCTGTTTATGTCAGCTGTGCTAACACACACACAGTATGAATATCATCAATCACAAATAAATTAAACAGAACCAAATACTTAAAATTCTAAGATTTATTATCAGAGGAGTACCTAATAGTTCAAGTTTGATGGAAGAATTCCCCATTCCACTGTATGTTATGCATGGCAATTAAAATAAAATAGCACAGCAATTATTCCCAGGATTCTGAAATGTCATATTACAATGAAGCATTCAAACCTTATAAGGTCAGAATTTTTTATTTTAGGAGACCGATGTCAGCGTAATAAGGACTAGTTGAATATTTTGATAATAAGGTTAAATATCAGCTAAGTTCAATTTGCTTCCTGTGAAGTTTTAAAATTGATAATGTGAAAAATGAAATCATATTCTCAGGGTGAATCATTTAGAGAGGGCACAGGAAAAATTAGGGGCTCTGAGGACACACCGTGTGGGGTTTAAACCTAGATTCTCTGCTCAGTAGCTGTGTGACCTTGAGGAGAGCTACTTAACCTCAGCTGCAAACTGTTGTGCAAGCTCAGTCACTTCAGTTGTGTCTGACTCTTTGTGACCCCTTGGACCATAGCCCACAAGTCTCCATTGTCCATGAGACAATTCTGACAAGAACACTGGAGCGGGTGGTCATATCCTCCTCCAAGGGATCTTTCTAACCCAGGGATCAAACCCACGGCTCCTGCATTGACAGGCAGCTTCTTTTAGCACTGAACTTGGGAAGCCCACAAATGGTTATAGAGAAAATTGCTATAACATAAGTTAATTAAAACATTGCTCAGCAGGTATTAAAGGCTCAGTAATATTAATAGATGTCATTGCTATTTCATTAATATTAACCAGTATCTGGCAATACTGAAAAAGTCACTGGTATTGAAGTAGGACATGAAGTGGTAAAAATTTAGCTAACCAATGGTACGATTTATAGAAAGCAAATAATGATGATTTGACATCCAAAATTGAAAAACACTCTGTTAAGCAACTCAGAAAGTTTGATTTTCATTTGAAAATTATGAGCCCATTGATGTTAAGGGAGAACACAATTATTAGGCCTTGGATGAAAAGATAAGTGGTGAATAACAATTTTCAGATTGTACAAAAGTCCTCAAAATGACAAGAGTTAGTGAGTTTACATTCAAGAATACAGAAAATCATAGAACTCCTGATGGGATTTATAGTGCTAATGTTCTACCTTTGGTGGGCTGTGTCAAAAGGCTAATTTAGTCACTGACAAATTTTTTGTAATGAGATTATATTTTAATCCAAAAAATATTTTCATAGGTAAATTGTAAAAATCTAGCCTGAAATTTTCAATCCACACTTCACAAGACTGAAAATGATGGAAATTACATTCAGGGAATATTAAATGTTCCTCTTTAAACATTTCTATAATGCAAAGAAAGCAAGCAGAAATGTTGACTTTTGCATATGAAAATATCAAGGAGCAAAATGCTGTGTCCTGCATTTAAAGGAATAAATTATTAGTTATTTTGTAAAGAAAAGAAATAATAACTCTTGAAAATAACTTAAGAGGGAAAGTGTAGTATGCTAAATTAGCAATTTGGCTGGTACATTTAATTGTTGCAACAACATTAGTACTGAAATTCAAGGGCTGAGTGAAAACATTCAACCTTCCATACACAAGCAATTAGCTTTTCCAAGGGAAAAAATTACATAATGGCAAGCCATTCCAGTACTCTTGCCTGGAAAATCCCATGGACGGAGGAGCCTGGTAGACTGCAGTCCAGGGGGTTGTTAAGAGTCAGACACAACTGAGCGACTTCACTTTCACTTTTCACTTTCATGCATTGGAGAAGGAAATGGCAACCCACTCCAGTATTCTTGCCTGGAGAATCCCAGGGATGGCAGAGCCTGGTAGACTGCCGTCTATGGGGTCTCACAGAGTCGGACATGACTGAAGTGATTTAGCAGCAGCAGCAGCAGCAGCAAAGGACAGTAATAGAAAGACAAAATAGCAATGTACTATTTGGTAGTTAATTACAATATAAAAATGCTCTTACCATGAGTATTTCCAAACTCAAATACTGAAGTGTACTTAAATAAGGCATCACTTGTCTTCATTTTTATATGTCAGATTTTGATATTATGTTACAAATAAACTGTACAGAATATAGAAAGTGAGACAAAGGGAATAAGAACTGACTCTAATAACTGAAAGCCTCTATATCCACCCAGCATTTTCTCAGAGGGATAGCTATAGTTGGAAAAGCATATCAGAGGAACCCCAGAGATGTTCTGGGTCTTCTCCCAAGGTTCTTGTCCTCCAAGTCCACCTTGGGACTCTCAAGCTTGGAAATGCTCTGTACAAAACAATCATTTGCACCAGTATCGGACTTCTCAGGTGGCTCAGTGGTGAAGAATATGCCTGCCAAGCAGGAGAGACTGGTTCAGTTCTTGGATCAGAAAGACCCCTGGAGAAGAAAATTGCAACGCACTCCAGTAGTCTTGCCTGGGAAATCCCATGGACAGAGGAGTCTAGCGGGCTACAGTCCATAGCGTCACAAAAGAATTGAAAGACTTAGCAACTATACAGCAACAGCAGAGTACCACTTCCTGTATATGATAATTATCGAAAACTTCTCTTTGGCAAACTTGAGAGGTACTGAAGCTTCTTCCCTGATTCTAGATCACTTCTAAAATTTAGTCACTATATAATGTTTTATCTATTATACAGATGTTTTATCTGCTGATGAATCATGACATAATTAAGCCAGGATTACTGTTTCTACTATATTTTTTAATTTCAAAAAAGCAATCTTATCTGTTTGCTTTTCCTTTAATTTTTATAGATTCTTATGCGTTCAAGTCAGTAATAGTCATGTAAAAATAGACATTGCTTAAATATATTTGAAAAAAATTTTCATTCATCCTTACGTGTTCAAAGCAGCTTATCTGATTATACATTTTTAAACTGAATATTAGGATTGGGGTTATTAAAGTCCATCTAGAATCTCCCAAGAGTTATAAGCCTGTTAACCATACTCTTTATCTTTATGAACATAAAAGGTAACAATTTGCCACTGAAGAATTCATTAGGAAAAATCCTCATGATTTTGTTCATATATTTGTTAAAACAATTCAAGTGATGCTTTTCTAACTACTCAAATGAAAAATTCAAATTAAATAGCTAAATGTGGCTTTCTCCTTTATGCATATTTTAATAAAATGTAAGAAATGATCTAAAATTGTTCAATAAATATTCAATATAACCTCATTTGTAAGAGCATATTAAGAATCACCAATTGAAAATTATATTTATCTGTTATTATGATAACTGAAATTCTATATACTAGATTTTAATAAATTCCAAACTGTCTCAATTTTGAATTAATTTTTCTTTTACATCCTCATAATGTCTAATTGATGATAAATATTTTTACCAAAGAAAATCGTATAGCTGTCAAACTTCATGTCATCTACTCTGCTAAAAACAAAATTATGTCTCTCTTTAAAATATCATTTAATGTTATTTCTGCAAATTATTTATCATTGCATGAAATTATCACCGTGAATATCCACTGTACATGAAATGCAATAATGTCAAATGTATTGATGCTGATTTTAAAATTCCAAAATTACGAGTGCCTGTATACTATAAATTTGTTATTTTTTCATTTAACCACAGTAATTAACAGTAGAAATTTATTTTCTAGCCTGGGCATAAATTACCAAGCAATTATATAAAAACAGGGAGATCTCAATTAGTAGGTCACATTTGCATGTTTTTTTGAACCTACATATAGAATTCTCTGTGTATCTATCCTCTCACATTATCAACTGCTGCTAAGTCGCTTCAGTCGTGTCCGACTGTGTGTGACCCCATGGATGGCAGCCCACCAGGCTCCCCCATCCCTGGGATTCTCCTGGCAAGAACACTGGAGTGGGTTGCCATTTCCTTCTCAAATGCATGAAAGTGAAAAGTGAAAGCGAAGTCACTCAGTTGTGTCTGACTCTTAGCAACCCCATGGACTACTGCCCACCAGGCTTCTCCGTCCATGGGACTTTCCAGGCAAGAGTACTGGAGTGGGGTGCCATTGTCTTCTCTGAACATTATCAAATATGCTATTAAATTTCATCCTCATCCATAGAAAAGGATTAATTGGATGGGTTGAGATTTTTCCAGTGATACCTGCATATACATTTTATTCTCTACTTACTTATTAACACAACAGCTGACAGTATAAAATAAATATTTATTTTTTATCTCTGCTCAGAATTTTCTTTCCAGTGATTTTTTTTCTATTCATTTTTAAGGCCAGAAGAAGGTATTTGGTTTTGTTTTCTCATGCACTGGTAAGTGACCAAACCACATTTAAAATATTAAAATTTATCTCACTCTTAGGCTTGTATTTTGAAAAGATGCCCTGCAGAAATGGTGTCTGATGCCAACTTCTAATGGTAAATAAGTGGACCTTTCATTTAAGCTCTGTTCAGTTGCCCAGTCATGTCCAATTCTGTGACCCCAAGGACTGTAGCATGGCAGGCTTTCATGTCCATCACCAACTCCCGGAGCTCACTCAAACTAATGTCCATCAAGTTGGTGATGCCATCCAATCATTTTATCCTCTGTCATCGCCTTCTGCTCCTGCCTTCAATCTTTCCCAGCATCAGGGTCTTTTCAAATGAGTCAGTTCTTCGCATCAGGTGGCCAAAGTATTGGAGTTTCAACTTTAGCATCAGTTCTTCCAATGAATATTCAGGACTGACTTCCTTTAGGATTGACTGGTTGGATCTCCTTGCAGTCTAAAGGACCCTCAAGAGTCTTCTCCAACACCACAGTAGAAAAGCATCAATTCTTTGGTGCTCAGCTTTCTTTCTGGTCCAACTCTCACATCCATACATGACTACTGGAAAAGCCATAGCTTTGACTAGATGGAATTTTGTTAGCAAAGTATTGTCCCTGCTTTTAAATATGCTGTCTAGGTTGTCTTCCCTGGTGGCTCAGATGGTAAAGCGTCTGTCTACAATGCGGGAGACCTGGGTTCGATCCCTGGGTTTGGAAGATCCACTGGGGAAGGAAATGGCAATCCACACCAGTACTATTGCCTGGAAAATCCCTGATTTCGCACAACTAAGCGACTTCACTCACTCACTCACTCACTCACTCAGGTTGGTCACAGCTTTTCTTCCAAGGAGCAAGTGTCTTTTAGTTTCATGGCTATAGTCACCATCTGCAGTGATTTTTCAGTTCAGTCGCTCAGTCATGTCTGACACTGTGACCCCATGAACTGCAGCATGCCAGCCCTCCCTGTCCAACACCAACTCCCGGAGTTTACCCAAATTCATGTCCACTGACTCGGTGATGCCATCCAACCATCTCATACTCTGTCGTCCCCTTCTCCTCCTGCTTTCAATCTTTCCCAGCATCACAATCTTTTCAAATAAGTCAGCTCTTTGCATCAGGTGGCCATAGGCTGGAAAAACCATACTCATGACTAGACAGACCTTTGTTAACAAAGTAATGTCTCTGTTTTTTAATATGCTGTCTGCTGCTGCTGCTGCTAAGTCACTTCAGTCATGTTCTACTCTGTGCAACCCCATAGACGGTGGGCCACCAGGCTCCGCAATCCCTGGGATTCTCCAGGCAAGAACACTGGAGTGGGTTTCCATTTCCTTCTCCAATGCATGAAAGTGAAAAGTGAAAGAGAAGTCGCTCAGTTGTGTCCCACTCTTCATGTCCCCATGAACTGCAGCCTACCAGGCTCCTCTGCCCATGGGATTTTCCACGCAAGAGTACTGGATTGGGTTGCCATTGCCTTCTCCAAATATGCTGTCTAGGTTGGTCATAACTTTCCTTCTAAGGAGTAAGCATGTTTTAATTTCATGGCTGCAATCACCATCTACAGTGATTTTGGAACTCCCCAAATATAAAATCCCTCCCTGTTTCCACTGTTTCCCAGTCTATTTGCCATGAAGTGATGGGATTGGATGACATGATCTTAGTTTTTTGAATGCTGAGCTTTAAGCCAACTTTTTCACTTTCCTCTTTCACTTTTATCAAGAGGCTCTTTGGTTCTTCTTCACTTTCTGCCATAAGGGTGGTGTAATCTGTGTATCTGAGGTTACAGATATTTCTCCCTGCAAGCTTGATTCCAGCTTGTGCTTCATCCAATCCAGCATTTCTCATGATGTACTCTGCATATAAGTTAAATAAGCAGGGTGACAATATACAGCCTTGACACATTCCTTTTCCAATTTGGAACCAGTCTGTTGTTCCATGTATAATTCTAACTGTTACTTCTTGATCTGCATACAGTTTTCTCAGGAAGCAGGTAAGGTGATCTGGTATTCCCATTTCTTTAAGAATTTTCCACAGTTTGCTGTGATCCACACAGTCAAAGGCTTTGGCATAGTCAATAAGGCAGAAGTAAATGTTTCTCTGAAACTCTCTTGCTTTTTCAGCTATCTAACAGATGTTGGCAATTTGATCTCAGGTTCCTCTGCCTTTTCTAAATCCAGCTTGAATATCTGGAAGTTTTACAGTTCACATACTGTTGAAGCTTGGTTTGGAGAATTTTGAGCATTACTTTGCTAGAGTGTGAGATGAGTGCAATTGTGCAGTAGTTTGAACATTCTTTGGCATTGCTTTTCTTTGGGATTGGAATGAAAACTGACCTTTTCCAGTCCTGTGGCCACTGCTGAGTTTTCCAAATTTGCTGGCATATTGAGTTCAACAGTCTCACAGCATTGTATTTTAGGATTTTTCAATAGCTCAACTGGAATCCCATCACCTCCACTAGCTTTGCTCATAATGATGCTTCCTAAGGTCCACTTGACTTCGCATTCCAAACTGTCTGGCTCTGTGTGAGTGATTACACCATCGTGGTTATCTGGGTCATGAAGATCTTCTTTGTATAGTTCTGTGTATTCTTGCCACCTCTTCTTAATATCTTCTTCTTCTGTTAGGTCCATGCCATTTCTGTCATTTATTGTACCCATCCTTGCATGAAATATTCCCTTGGTATTTCTAATTTTCTTGAAGAGATCTCTAGTCTTTCCCCTTCTATTATTGTCCTCTATTTCTTCACATTGATCACTGAGGAAGGCTTTCTTACCTCTCCTTGCTATTCTTTGAAACTCTGAAAACTTTCCTTTTCTCTTTTGCCTTTACCTCCTGTTCTTTTCTCAGCTATTTGTAAGGCCTCCTCAGACAACCATTTTGGCTTTTGCATTTCTTTTTCTTAGGCATGGTCTTGATCACTGCCTCCTGTACATCATGATCACTGCCTCCTGTACATCATGAACCTCTGTCCATAGTTTTTCAGGCACTCTGTCTATCAGATCTAATCCTTTGACTCTATTTGTCCCTTCCACTGTGTAATCTTAAGTGATTTGATTTAGGCCATATCTGAATAGTCTAGTGATTTTCCCTACTTTCTTCAAGTTAATTCTGAATTTGGAAATAAGGAGTCCATGATCTGAGCCACTCAGCTCCTGGTCTTGTTTTTGCTGGCTGTACAGAACTTCTCCATCTTTGGCTGCAAGTAATATAATCAATGATTTTGGAATTGACTGTCTGATGATATCCATGTGTAGAGTCTTCTCTTGTGTTTTTGGAAGAGGGTGTTTGCTATGACCAGTGTGTTCTCTTGGCAAAACTCTGTTAGCCTTTGCCCTGATTCATTTTGTACTCCAAGGCCAAATTTACCCGTTACTCCAGGTATCTCTTGATTTCCTACTTTTACATTCCAGTCCCCTATAATGAAGAGGACAACAGTTTTGAGTGTTAGTTCTATAAGGTCTTGTAGGTCTTCATAGAACAGTCCACTTTAACTTCTTCAGCATTACTGTTTGGGGCATAGACTTGGATTACTCTGAAACTGAATGATTAGCCTTGGAAATGAACAGAGATCATTCTTTTATTTTTGAGATTGCGTCCAAGTACTCCATTTGGGGCTCTTTTGTTAACTATGAGGGCTAATACATTTCTTCTAAGGGATTCTTGCCCACATTAGTAGATATAATGGTCATTTGAGTTAAATTCACCCATTCTGTACCGTTTTAGTTCACTGATTCCTAAAATGTCGATGTTCACTCTTGCCTTCTTCTGTTTGACCACTTCCAATTTGCCTTTATTCATTGACCTAACACTCCAGGTTCCTTGGCAATATTATTATTCTTTACAGCATCAGACTTTACTTCTATCAAAAGTCACATCCACATCTGGGTGTAGTTTTTGCTTTGGTTTCAACTCTTCATCCTTTCTGCAGTTATTTCTCTACTGTTATCCAGTAGCATATTGTATACCTACAGACATGAGGAGTTCATCTTTCAGGGTCCTATCTTTTTGCCTTTTCATACTGTTCATGGGTTCTCAAGGCAAGAATACTGAAGTGGTTTGCCATTCCCTTCTCCAGTGGACCACATTTTGTCAGAACTCTCTACCATGACCAGTCCATCTTGGGTGGCCCTACAAGGTAGGGCTGATAGCTTCATTGAGTTAGACAAGGCTGTGGTCCGTGTCATCAGTTTAATTTTTGTTTTGTTTTGTTTTCTGTGATTGTGGTTTTCAGTCTGTCTGTCCTCTGAGGGATAAGAGGCTTATGGAAGCTTGCTGATGGGAGAGACTGACTGAGGGGGAAACTGGGTCTTGTTCTGATGGGTGGGGCCATGTTCAGTAAATCTTTAATCCAATTTTCTGTTGATTGTTGGGGCTGTGTTTCTTCCTTGTTGTTTGACCTGAGGCCAAACTATGGTGGAGCTAATGAAGATAATGGAAACCTCCTTCAAAAGGTCCCATGCACACATTGCTACATTCAGTGGTCCGGACCCTGCAACAGGCCACCCGTGACCCACGCCTCCACTGGAGACTCCTGGACACTCATGGGCAAGTCTGGGTCAGTCTCTTGTGGGGTCACTGCTCCTTTCTCCTGGGTCCTGGTGTGCACAAGGTTCTGTTTGTGCCCTCCAAGAGTCTGTTTCCCCAGTACTGTGTAAGTTCTGGGGGCCCAATGGAGCCTTCCTTCAAGAGGGCTTATGCCATATCCAGGTCTGCTGCATCCAGCGCTCCTGACGTTGCAGGGCTAACCCGTACCTCCACAGGAGACACTCAAACACTCAAAGGTAGGTCTGGCTCAGTCTCTGTAGGTTCTCCTGGTGCACACACGGTTTGTTTGAGCCCTTCAAGCATCTCTGGCGGATATGTGGTTTGATTCTAAACGCACTTTCGCCCCTCCTATAGTCTTCCTGGGGCTTCTACTTTGCCCTTGGATGTGGGGTACTTTTGTTTGGTGAAACCCAACATTCTTCTGTCGACAGCTGTTCAGAAGTGAGTTGTAATTTTGGTGTTCTCGCAGAAGATGAGCACATGTCCTTCTACTCCACCATCTTAAGCACAGTAAGATTTGGTTAGCAGGGGACATGTGCTTTTTTTCTTTAAGGTGGATCTTTAAGGAATGGAATTATGGTAAAAATCTGATATCTACTGTGATTAGAGAAAAATGTTTATATAAATGGTGACTCATTCAGTGCAAATATAGTAGATTTATCTCTCTTACTTGATTATTTGATGCACAGATATATATCCCTATTTTAAAGTGAAAATCTGGATGGATTGGATTGTTTCAATACATTTCTCTTTGGTTATAATGAAATAAAATTCTTAGGTATGAACCCTTATGAGCAAGCCAGCAGATTGAAAATCAAATGATCTGAATAATGGAATCATAAAGTTGTTATGGATGGTACGAGCTTCTTTGAGCATGTGTTTTCCCCCACAAATTGAAGTGAGGTTTATTTAATCATTCCCTTACCATCTACAGTATAAAGGAATGCATGTGTGCATGCTTAGTCACGTGCAACACTGCAACCCCGTGGATTTTAGCCTGCCAGGCTCCTATGTCCATGGAGTTTTCCAGGCAAGAATACTGCAGTGGGTTACCATTTCCTCTTCTAGGGAATCCTTCCCACCAAGGCACTGAACCCACATTTCCTCTGTCTTCTGCATTGGCAGGCAGATTCTTTACCACTGAGCCACCTGGGTAGCCCCCAGTACAAAGGAATATGTAACTTCAAATAGTTCCTCCAAGTGTACTTGGAATCAAATCATTTCATAATGCATATTTCCTTTTCTTGCCTATTTCCTTTCTTCCTTCCTTCTTTCTCTTTTTCCCTTCCTCCCTCTGTCTCCTCCTTCCTTCTCTTCTTTCTTTTCTTCCTTTTTTCTTTCCTTTCTTGTTTGATTCTTTGATTTTTTCTACAGTGATCTTTTAAGATAATTAATGCCGAGAAAGGAAAAAAAAAGAACTCAGTATGAAAAGCAGCGTGATGTTGTAGAAAAAATTCAGAATTAGAACGCGCAAAACTGGTTTCAAATTTTGACTCTACCACTGACCAGCTCTTTGCATTTGAACCAATTACTTAACCTTTCTGGTATTCAGTTTTTCTCACTGCAGAGTTGTTTTGAGGATAAGAAGTAATATACACCTGTTCTATATTATATGCTTGATAGTCCCTTGGACAGCAAGGAGATCAAACCAGTCAATCCTAAAGTCAATCAGTCCTGAAAGTTGATTGGAAAGACTGATGCTGATGCTGAAGCTCCAATACTTTGGCCACCTGATGCGAAGAGCTGACTCACTGGAAAAGACCCTGATGCTGAGAAAGACTGAGGACAGGAGGAGAAGGGAGCAACAGAGGATGAGATGGTTGGATGGCATCACCGGCTCAATGAACATGAATTTGAACAAAATCAGGGAGACAGTGAAGGACAGAGAAGCCTGGCAAGCTGCAGTCTGTGGGGTCGCAAAGAGTCAGATAGGACTTAGATATTAAACAGCAACAACAATGTATACAATATATTTTAAAAGTTAAACTGAAAAAAACATAAAGTAACAGATAAGACATGTTTGGGATATATAGAGAAGAAAGACTTTGCTTCTCTTAAGCATAGACCCTTAAGGCACACACTTTCTTAGCTAAATGCTATTCATGTTATTGATGCCTTTTATCCACCATCAAGATGGGATGACCAGAAGCAGAACCTAAAATGAAGTCCTGTTCGGGAGCTGGATCCGAGACGGTTCAAAATCTACTCAGTTGCTCAGGGCTAGTGAGGATAATAAAAGCCATTTGCTTGTTCAAACCTCTCCCTTCTGAAATGAGAAAGGGTAAACAGGCCAAGGGTGAGTGGTCTCAAGAAACACTTCAAAGATGTACAGAAAACAAGCCAGCGGTACTGTAGCATTTATGGAGGCAGCTGGGAATCTACCAGTTGACATGACCTGCTGGCATGCAGCTGTCAATAAAGAAATGGTTCAATCATTCTGTACACAGACCAATACCATGGAGGCCAAAGGACAGACATGGTATCAAGTCCCCAGGACATTGATATTGGGTGATATTCACACTGGTTAGTACATGGCCAGAGGTGCAGTTTACAGAGATTCTACCCACTTTCTTAGAGATGGCATCTTCATTTGTATGATTCTCTGTAGGTGAACACTATGTCTGATTCGTCTCTTCCTAGAGCACTTAACAAATACTTGAAATCTCCGCCTATTGCTGAGAAAGTTTCAATAGAGCTGTTCTAATTGGCCTTAGCTCTGACACATTTCTACCTGAGAAACATGAGGCTCTGGCCACCAGCCACCGGTACCTATGGTCATAGCATTTGGCTACTGAGCAGAAACAAGTGGCTCTCTTCCCTAGAACAGCCCATCGGATGTGGGTGCTATACGGTCACCCTTTCAGTTCATATTAATCAGCAAAACGAGAGGTGGTTCCATGACCAAGCATCCTCCAAACCTTATAAAGGGGTTGGTTCCTTCAGAGCAGGGGAAGCATCGCGACAGCCTCACAGTTCTGTCGGGACACTCACAGCTCTAGATGACAGAACAGTTCAGATCCCTCAGCTACAGGGCCAGGAATTCCAGGCAGGAGTAAACGAGCCCAGGCAGCCTTCTGCAAGAACTACCCTGTTTACTATGGACCTCAACAATTCTGGACTAGAATAAAATGTTTATAACAAAACTTCTGGGGAAGGCAATGGCACCCCACCCCAGTACTTTTGCCTGGAAAATCCAATGGACGGAGTAGCCTGGTGGGCTGCAGTCCATGGGGTCACTAACAGTCGGACAGACTGAGCGACTTCACTTTCACTTTTCTCTTTCATGCATTGGAGAAGGCAATGGCAACCCACTCCAGTATTCTTGCCTGGAGAATCCCAGGGATGGGGGAGCCTGGTGGGCTGCCGTCTATGGGGTCACACAGAGTCAGACACGACTGAACTGACTTAGCAGCAGCAGCAGCGGCAAAACTTTGAGATTTTATTTATGTCAGTCAACAAACATAGACAATACATGGACTATTTGAGAATATCTGAATGAATACTATGAAATAAGGCTTAGTACAATTTGTTTTATTGCCACATGAAGCATAAGGAAATAGACAGAACAAGCAATAGGTAATAAACAACGTGGTTCTGATATCAACTTCCAATTTCTCCTGCCTCCGTTTTTCTGGTGGTTCTGACAAAATGCCACAGGCTGGGTGCCTGATAAACAATAGGAATGTGTTTCTCATGGTTTTGGAGGCTGGAAGTCTGAGATCAGGGTGCCCTCGTGGTCTGGCGATGGCCCTTTTCCAGGTGGCAAACTTCTTGTGTCCTCGTGTGGTGGAAAGGGCTAGAGAGCTCAGCAGGGGCTCTTTTATAAGAGCACTGATCTCATTCGTGAGGTCTCCACCTTCGTCACCTACCACGTGTGTTCATTTAGTCGTGTCTGACTCTTTGCAGCCTCATGGCCTGTAGCCCACCAGGCTCCTCTGCCCAAGGAATTTGGCAGGCAAGAATACTGGAGTGGGGTGCCATTCCCTTCTCCAGAGGATTTTCCTGACCCAGGGATTGAACCTGAGTCCCTCACGTCCTCTGCATTGGCAGGTGGGTTCTTTACCACTACCACCATCTGGGAAGCCCATGACCTAACCACCTCCCAAAGGCTCCACCTTCTAACACCGTAAGTGTTAGGATTCCAACACGTGATTTGAGGATGCAGATGTTCAGACCATAGCACCTCTCTTCTCATAATGTATTAAAATTTTTATTGATTTGTGACATTGATCTCTTTTTTGATGGTCTTAACCTGATTTTCTGCTGCTTCTTTTCCTTCAGCATCTCCTTTTCCTTCTTCCATCCTCCCCCCCCCCCCCCCC
>SJYX01016433.1:260556-289259 GCA_006410675.1 Oreotragus oreotragus | reverse complement strand
AAAAAAAAAAAAAAAAACTACCACCCTCCATTATATTTGCAAGTTAACAAACAAACAAAAACAAGTAAGATTTATGGGTCTCATTATCCCCCACAGTGAATCCAGAGACTCTATCCTTCCAGAGTTTCCCCTAAGTACTTCTGGGATTCCTCTGGGCTGTGCCTTCCCTGGGCTCACACACTCCCCATTCTGCTGGATTCACTGCTTACCCATGGCTCCTACACTCACAGCAGCTCTGCCAGTAGTGGCTGCTGATGTAATGGGCAAGTAGGTGGAAAAATGAGACACATTAACTGTTCTACTGGGGGGATTACAGGCTGGTGGTGGTGATGGGTGGGTTGGGAGATACAGGAAGATGGCTTTCTCTCCCTCTGTAACACACTCTATTGGTACGATCACAGGCAGTGTGACATAAGCAAAGGAAAGAAGAGATGGGGAGGGAATGGGAGAAAGAGTCAGGCCACTTTTTTCATGGGTTTTGTTCAAGGAGGCACTATTATGACTGCTCCTTTTTCTATACCGAGAATCCTTCAGGGCTTTGGACTGGATCAAAAACCCAGTGCCTCACAAGTGGCCTCACAGACCCTTTCCTAGTACCTCTGAAAATGATCTCGAGAAATAATATTTTAAAAATCAATTTCTAAATGCAAGCCTAGATTTGCATCATGACACGGAAATGTTCATTGCGTGACAAGGGTTTTCATCTCTCTGAGATTCAGTTGCCTAATTATTAAGTAGGGGTAATAGTTATTCCTACACCAGAGGATTTTTGCATAAGATTCAGTAAGACGGTACATGTGAAGAGCTGAGTGGGCTCCCAGGCATACAGTCAAGAAAAGACGCGGCTCCTGTTATCATAGTTATGTGCCAGTTCACAGGATGTGTATACAGCAATGCCTCATTCAATTTGGACACAGGTTGAGCTGTTTTCTCAACATGCCCCTCAGCTCCATGTAAATTTTTGAAAACCCAGTTGTTCTGGTTGATAGGCACACCCGAATCTCAGATGTTGACATGCATGGTCCAAGTTCAAATGGATATTTGCACCGCACTTAAAGATTTTATCCCTCTCCAGAGACACTGAGCAAGTTGCTTGGGCTCCACTAGTTTAACTGGAAACTGCATTTGTTTTTTTTTGTTTGTTTGCTTTTAATTTTTATTTTTACTTTATTTTACTTTACAGTACTGTATTGGTGTTGGCATACATTGACATGAATCCGTCATGGGTGCACATGAACTCCCAAACATGAAACTCCCCCCCACTTCCCACCCCACATCATCCCTCAGGATCATTGCCATACACCAGCCCCAAGCATCCTGCATCCTTCATCGAACATAGACTGGCGATTCGTTTCTTACATGATAGTATACATATTTCAATGCTATTCTCCCAAATCATCCCACCCTCTCCCTCCCCCTCTTCCCTCAGAGTCCAAAAGTCCGCTCATCACATCTGTGTCTCTTTTGCTGTCTTGCATACAGGGTCCTCATTACCATCTTTCTAAATTCCATATATATCTGTTGTATACTGTATTGGTGTTTCTCTTTCTGGCTTACTTCACTCTGTATAATCGGTTCCAGTTTCATCCATCTTATTAGAACTGATTTAAAGAACTGTATTCTTTTTAACGGCTTGTTTTTCATCAATGCTATCCTGTCTATGAAACTCAAAACTTTATGAGAAGAATTCTGTTTACAAGACTGATGCTGAAATGCCCTTGGACAGTTCGGCACAGGTCAATCGTATCAATTCTACACTCCCATCTCAGACTCCCCATCACAAAGAAGAATCCTTCAGAGGTATGAGAACTATTTTACCCTACACACTCATACTTACACATTCAGCACATGAGCTTAAGCTTTCATTATATCACAGACACTGTTCTAGACTCAGTGACATCTTCACTATCATAAATAGGACAGAGAGCTTGGGACTTCCCTGCTGGTCTAGTGGCTAAGACTCCACACTCTCAATACAGGGGGCCTGGGATCAATTCCTGGTCAGGGAACTAGATTCCACAAGCCACAACTTAAAAAAAATTCCACAAGCAAATACTTTTTAAAAAATTAAATTTTATGCAAAAAGATCAGATAGCTTATTTTTAGGTGGGAGGAGGGAAATAAGCAAGATTGAATGGGTGAAGGACTAAATGGAAGCAAATGAATAAGAAAGTCAGGGAGGGAGGTGTTACTAAGCTGAAAGATTGAATGGGTGAAGGAATAAATGGAAGCAAATGAATAAGAAAGTCAGGGAGGAAGGTGTTACTAAGCTGATTGGAAATGACCGCGCTGCTCTTTTTCCCAGTGGGTCACCAGGATATGGCACTCAGAGGAGGTAGTCAAACTGAGATCTGAATAAGGGAAGGGAACCAGCTACAAGAAGATCAGGTACAAGGTAGTTAGGTAGAGAAGAGAGTTGGTGCAAAGGCCCTAAGACAAGGACATTTTGCTGCAACTGAAGAATTAAAAGACCAGTGTACTAAAATCTGATAAGGAGCCAAGAGAAGGTAAGAGACGAGACCAAGATGAAGATATATAGAGGTTACTATGTCACTTAAAGGAGTTCAGAAGCCACTGAGGGGTTTTAAACCCAACTGTGATTTGATGAGATAGGTGGCACTGGGATCAAAGCATGGAAGTTGGTAGGGATGGTACAAAATGTAGCCATCAGAGTTTTCCAGGTGCAGAGACATGGAGGAGGTCAGCACATGTTCTGAAGAGAAGGTGCTCCCTGGTGGGTTAGAAGAGGAAGAAAACTTGATCTGGGTAGATCAGGGCAAAAAGGAGGAGTAGAGGATACTGCTAATTTGCGGCTTGTGCACCTGAGCAGTTCAGGCCTCTGACCATGGCAGGGTATATTAGCAGGGTATATGTTCTCTCGTAGATGCACATTTCCAAATGGAGTACCCTCTCTCGAGTGGAGGACACTCTTGAGGAGTGGCAGCTGGACTCATATGACTGGCAAATTTGAAAAAAGAAGCAAAGCAATGCAGTCAGCCCCTTCCTTTCTGCTTGTCCTGGTTGCTTGGCTTTGGAAGGCATACATTATCTGCTTCTCCAGCTTGGATGGTTTAGGCAGGCCGTGGGGATGATGGTCCCAGCTCCGTCTAGGAGCAGGTGTGTTCATAGGGATCTCACTGTGGCTCTGCCACTAACCCTGTCTTCCAAACTGGCTTTGCTCACTAACAAACCTGGTATTTGTCACTCTATCTTTGTGATTCAAGTATCTATTAATTGACTTAGACCTCAGGATGCTCTGAGGAAATATTGGGAGGGTAGCATATACACAGGAATTAGGAAGCAAGAGATACACTTGGGACGAAGACCTGAAAAGCAGATATGTAGATATTTTAAGAAGTATCATGAAGATTAGCTTCAACTCGAGGGAGAGGTCAGAGGTGGAGACATAGAGTCCTGTGAAAAGGCATATATTACTGTGTGTCGTATTCACAATGGGCAGGACATGGAAGCAGCCTGAATGTCCATCAACAGAGGAATGGATAAAGAGGATGTGGTATATATATATACAATGGAATATTAATCAGCCATAAAATGGAATGAAATTAGGTCATTTGTAAAGACATGGATGGACCTAGAGATTGTCATACAGAGTGAAGTAAGTCAGAAAGAAAAAGACAAATATCATATATTAACACATATATGTGGAATCTAGAAAATAGTATAGATTATCTTTTTTCATTAATTTTTAAAATTCATTAATTTATCTTAGAAAAAGAGAATAGAGAAAAGAAGTCACTCAGTCGTGTCTGACTCCTTGCAACCCCATGGACTGTAGCCTGGTGCTCCTCGGTCCATGGGATTCTCCAGGCATGAATACTGGAGTGGATTGCCATTTCCTTCTCCAGGGGATCTTCCTGACCCAGAGATCAAACCTGGGTCTCCCACATTGTAGGCAGACGCCTTACCATCCAAGCTACCAGGGAAGCCTCAATTTATCTTAATTGGAGGCTAATATTGTGGTGTTTTCTGCCATACACTGACAGGAATCAGTCACGGGTGTACATGGGCGGCCCCCTCCCACCTCCCTCCCCATCCCATCCCTCTGGGTTGTCCCAGTGAACCAGCCTTGAGTGCCCTGTTTCATGCATTAAACTTGGACTGGTCATCTATTTCACATATGGTAATACATATGTTTCAATGCTATTCTCTCAAATCATCCCACCCTCACGTTCTCCCACAGAGTCCAAAAGTCTGTCCTTTACATCTGTGTCTCTTTTGCTGTATTACATATAGGGTTGTCATTATAGGGTCTAAATTCCATATATATGCATAATATACTCTACTGGTGTTTTTCATTGACTTACTTCAGTCTGTATAATAGACTCCAGTTTCATCCACCTCATTAGAACTGACTCAAATGTGCCCTTTTTATAGCTGAGTAATATTCCATTGTATATATGTACCAGAGTTTTCTTATCCATTCATCTGCTGATGGGCATCTAGGTTGCTTCCACGTCCTAGCTATTGTAAACAGTGCTGCGATGAATATTGGGATACACGTGTCTCTTTCAATTCTGGTTTCCTCAGTGTGTTTGCCCAGCAGTGGGATGGCTGGGTTATATGGCAGTTCTATTTCCAGTTTTTTTAAGGAATCTCCACACTGTTCTCCATAGTAGCTGTACTAGTTTGCATGGAGGCAGACGCTTTAACCTCTGAGCCACCAGAGAAGTCCAATAACTAAGCTTAAAGTTTGTGTAAATTTAAATCCTTCCACTTTCCTTCCTGAGAAAGGAAAATGAAACACCTGATCACCATTGTTCCCAATTTCTAACTAAACTATGAAAATCCGATGGATACCCCATTAGACAATTGTGACATGAAAATATTTACAGATGGCAGTTCTTTTGTTTGAGATGGGAAGTGTAAAGAAGGTTATGCCATGGTGCTGGCTGAAAAGGTTTTAGAAGTGAAATCTCTCCCTCAGGGAGGGAGTGCTCAGCTAGTGGAGCTTGTGGCTCTGACCTGAGCTCTAGAGTTAAGCAAAGGGCACGGAGTAAATATCCACACTGATTCTAAGTATGCTTATTTGACTTAACATGCTCTTGCTGCAATATGGAAAGAAAGACAGTTTCAAATGGCAGCTGGAGAACCTACTAAGCATATCAGAGAGATCGAGAGACTTAACTGCTGTGTATTCTAAAGAAGTAGCTGTTATGCATTGCAAAGGGCACAGCAGGGACTAGAGTCAAGTAGCTGAAGGTAATCATCTGGCTGACAAGCCAGAAAAGCGGCACTTTCCAGAACCCCTTCACTGCAGATGCCTTTGATCTGGACAGGTCCTGCCTTTGATCTGAACAGGAAAAACCACAATATACTGATGAGGAATTAGGTGAGAAAAGAGGAGCAAAGATTACTGATAAAAGATGGTTACAGTCTGGGGATGGACGATTAATTCCTGAAAATGCTCAATGGAAAAGTTTTCCTAAAGCCTTGGAATTAACTAATTATGTAACTTAGCTCTCAGCTTTTCAACAAGCATTGATGAAACTCCGAGAGGCGACTCCTGAAGCCTCTGAGTCAAGCAAGTGTCTATTTGAGCCAGGAATGGAGGTCCTGATAAAAACTTTAGCATCTGGGGGCCAATCCCTCGAGCCCCTCTAGGAAGGCCCTTACCAGGTTATTCTTTCTTCTCCCACAGCTCTCAGGGTGCCAGGAATTGATTTGTGGGTGCACCACACTCAAGTTAAGAGGTGGCACCCTGACCAGAACTAAGTGATGTCATTTTATGTCTTTACTTATATGCTCTGACTTGGTACTTTTCAGATGGGCCTGAGAATCTATGTGAGCCTGCTTCTGCTGACTCCAAAAATCCCGTCTGCCCTTTGATCCTCAAGACAATGCCTTCCTGTCCTGGGCTCACTCCTACGCTGCATTCCACAATCCGTCTAACTGCTGAGTCTGCGGAGCCCTCCCCTCTATCAGTGGAAGACTTCCTCTGCTTCGGGGAAAGGACTTTCTTCAAGTCTGTGACTACCAATCATATGTAGTGCCTCTTGTTCATCTGATGACATCTAACAATCCAAAAATGGACTAGTGCAACAATTTGTACCTTAACTATGGACATAATGTGACTTAACTTTGCTTATTGTTCTGTTTTCGCTGTTTGCTCCCCGCATCTGTAACAGTGTAGCTGGATTTGTTTCTAATCGCATGAGGGCTTTTAAGTTACAAATGATTGCTCAAACTCCTGCAACTGCCTCAGCTTCCTCCAACAAATACTTGAGGGCCCTGGATCAGAAACCCTCAATATGAGGGTTAGGAGAATATGTTGCCTCACCAGTTTAGGAGCAACGCCCCTTATCAGCTCAGAAGCAGTTATGGAATGAGAACGACGCCCCTTTCCCTAGGCAACATAATTCTCCTAAAAGAAAAGCGGGGAATGAGAGGGTAACAGGCAGGAAGGCCAGGGGGCTCTAAATGGAGGATATAGGCTGCAAGTGTCAGACATTTTTTTCTCTCTCTTAAGTGGCAGGAGGAAACCAACAAGTGTTAGATTTCCGCGTCCCTTCTCTATACACATTTAAAAAGAGGTTTCTCTTAAAATTCTCCTAAAAACCTGCCATAACGACACCTGGTTCCACCTGAACATAACTTTTTTCAAACCTTGAACTAACCAATGCGTTTTTCTTGTGGAAATGTCTGTCTTAAAACTATGTTAATGAACTATGTATTTACCCTAGACTCTTCTTCAAGTTGATTCTGCCTAAGACTCAGAACTTGACAAACTGATATGTTTTACTCATGCAAATATTCTCTTTAGCTATGTTAATGAAACTGTTTGCTTGGAAACCTGCCTTTCTTCAAGATTCATGTCAATCATTTTATGGCCCAGGACAACTCACCTGGTGCCAAGGTTTTCTTAAAATGCATGTTGTGGGTGAGCGGCCGGTGCTATTCTCTTCAGTTTTGAGACATTTCCTTTCTCTAATTAAGCAGACTGCTGGTAGCTATATGACATCTGGCTAAAGACTAGCAGGGGGACACTCTTTCTGCCCCCTTCTAATGTCTATGTCAGAAGCTTTCTCTATCTCTTTTGTACTTTAATAAAACTTTATCACACAAAAGCTCTGAGTGATCAAGCCTCGTCACCAGCCCCGGATTGAATTCTTCTCTGGAGGCCAAAAATCCCAATGTCTTTCGTGGTTCAGCAACAACCTTTGAATAGATGGCCCCGAGTTTGGAGAACTTACCACATTTCCATATATTGCAAAATTATATATTGTCAGTAACACATAGCCATACGATGGCAGGATTTTTTTTAATAGAAAAACCTACAATAGGTAACTAGTATCTTTAGCGTAAAGTCATGGCTAGAAGTTAGATTGTTTTGCTGAATTTCTCTGATGGCTCTGGGTAAAGCATCTGCCCCCAGTGCAGGAGACCCGGGTTCGATCCCTGGGTTGGGAAGATCCCCTGGAGAAAGAAATTTCAACCCACTCCAGTACTCTTGCCTGGAAAATCCCATGGACTGAGAAGCCTGCTAGGCTACATACAGTCCGTGGGGTCGCAAAGAGTCGGACACGACTGAGGGACTTCACTTTTGAAATGTCATTAGAGAGTTGTTTTACAGTTAAAAAAAAAAGATTTTAAATCATTAGAAAATGCTGAAAATGAACCTTAATGCCTAAAGATCACCTATATTTGAGGTATATGGTTTGGTAACACGGAAGCCTATGGAAATGGGTAGGAAATTGCTGTAACTGGCAACTCTATTCTCTAACCCCACTGGGTCTTGAGTGACCTCAGGCAGAGTAGGATCCTCACGGAGGCTTGAGGATACACACGGATCAGGAGAATGAAGAGGACCTGAGCTAATGGGAAAGACGCCCGAGGGGGTCTTCTAAAAGTGCACACCATACTAGCCTCGTGGAGCTGTACCTTAAGCCAAAACTCCCACGAAAGGGACGGTGGAGGGAGGTTGCACTCAGCAGCCTGCAGGGGGCAGTCTTTCCCGGCGGGCGTTTGCCTCTGAGCCTGGATATCTGGGTCCACCTCTACCACACAGGCTCACCTCCGCCATTGGGTTAGCATCTCCATCTGTTATCTCAAAGGTCACTGTTCTGCAGCCGCTCCGCCTTCGTGGTGACAAGGAGCTGAGGGGTTCTACAGAGCCAGATAGGATAGATATGGGGTAGATCCCTACAACAGGGGGCGCCTGCTTGAATCTAGGGCTGCAGGAGCTTTCTGCAGAATGGGCATTCTACAAAGTGAATTTGAAGAAGAGGAAATGTCTCATGGACAAATCCCCATTAAGGAAAAATCTATCAGAGACCCTAAGGACATTCACTCCTGAAGTTACTTATCATCTACATACAATAGGTATTTGTGGGTGGATAGCTTAATGTAGGGCTTCCCTGGTGGTTCAGATGGTAAAGAAACTGCCTGCAATGCAGGAGACCTGGCTTGATATTCTGCATGCCTGGAGCTTTTCTAGCCCTTTGCCTGGAGAACATTCCACATTTACTGGAAAGTTATATGTTGTGAGTAACACATAGCCATACAATGATGGGATATGAATAATATAAACTAAACAAAGAGATTGGCAAAGCCACTCAAGTGAAAGAAAGTTTGTCACCGTTATTAATTCCCACTGGCCAGAGAAATAGGTCCTTGTAAATATTAAATGACAATGGGAAATCTAATTATAATCTACATGACATATAATGCATTTATATGTATGTTAATGCAACATACAGACTACAGGAACTAAATTTAGTCATTAAGTCTTAAAAGTTCGGAATAACAAAAACCATACCCTGCCAGAAAACACTGCTGATGGCACTGTCAATTTCAGAAGGCAAATTTGGAATTCTGTTCTGATTTGTATCAATAGGATAGTGTAAAATTGATATAAAATTTTATATAATAAATGTGTTCCATGTGAATTAATTCTTCAAAACTTGCTCTAAAGAAATGATCCCAGGACTTCCTGGGCAGTCCAGTAGTTAAGACTGGACCCTCCCAGTGCAGGGGCACAGGTTCCGTTCTTGGTTGGGGATCTAAGATCTTACATGCCTTCCGGTGTGGCTAAAAGAAAGTATGTGATTTAACCTACTTACTCTGTTTTTGCTTCCCTGGTAGCTCAGATGGTAAAAAATCCACCTGCAATATGAGATACCTGGGTTCGATCCCTGGGTTGGGATGATGCCCTGGAGGAGAACCTGGAAACCCACTCCAGTGTTCTTGCCTGGAGAATCCCCAAGGATAGAGGAACCTAACAGTCCTTGGGTTCGCAAAGAATCAGACACAATTGAGAGACTAAGCACTCTGTTTCTTACATGAATTGGTAGTTTCCATCTTTCTTTCATGGATCTTCAAATCCCACAGAGAGTAAATCGTATTTGGGGAGGGACTGGAGTTTACGTGAGACTATAATAGAGAAAGGCTCATCATTTCTTGCCTTGAGAAACATCTCATTTAGTCTCGGATTCATGTAATGATCTCTTTGATGGTAATCATCTCTTTGAAGGTAATGGTTTTCAAAATAATAATATTAACTCAGATGATGTAGTGTTATATCTGCTAGTCTTTGGCTGTAATTAATAAGAAATTGAGCTAACAAGAGCTTCAGACAAAATTTTGTCCTCAAATTGAGCATCCATAAGTGGATACATTGGTTTTCTGTTGTTGCTGTAATGAATTACCATATACAGTAAGTGCCCTGTATATGAATGAGGTCCATTCTGAGAGTATGTTAGTAAGTCCAACAAAATTAGCCTAGATACCCAACTAACAATAGGCTATATAGTACTTCACTGTAATAGATGTATAATACTTTTCATACAAACAATACATAAGAAACAAACACAGAAATAAAGAAAACAGTTTTAATCTTACAGTACAGCACCTTGAAAAGTATAGCTGTACAGTACCACATCTGGCACACGGGCTGGCATCGAGTGAACAGGCAAGAAGAGTTACTGATGGAGGAGGGAGAGAAGGTGGGAGATGGTAGAGCTGAAGGATTGTTAGCAGTAGGAGATGGAGGGCAAGCTGCAATTTCACTCATGCCTGACATGATTGGACATGAACACTTAAGTTTGCAAATTGAAGGTTTGTATGTAGAAGACTTACTGTACTTAGTGACAAAAACAAATTTATTGTCTTAAAGATCTGAGGGTCAGAAGTCTTTAACAGGTCTCATGAGACTAAAATTAGATATCTGCAGGGCTATATTCCTTTCTGGAGCTCTAGGGGTGAACGCATTCTCTAGAATTCCAGCTTCTTGAGGCTACCAGCATGGTGAGCCCATGGGCATGCCCTTCATCTTCGAAACCAGCCATGGCCAGCTTAGACTTTCTCACACAGCATCTCTGTGACCTTGACTTCTTTGCCTCCCTTTTCCACACTTAAGGACCGTGTGATGACATAGGATCCACCCTGTTAATCCAGGGTGTCTGCCTAATTAACAATCTTAATTCCATCTGCTATCGGAATTCTCTTTTACTGTGTAATGTAGCATATTCACGGGTTCTGAGCATGGAGATATGTTTTTGATATTTTTGCCCACTATGGTGGGCATTTTCAGGGCTGACGAAGTAATTGTCTTCTCTTTTCCTGTCCTTGGCACATAGCCTGTTTTCCAAGGCTCAGTCCCTTGTCATTTCAACATAGCTGTCTCCCATCCAGGTGTCATGTCCTCCACAACTGTATACACAGCAGAAAGGAACAGGAGGCTGGCAGAAAATTCTTTACCCCGTGTGATTATTTTTTGTTTATTAAGAAGAAAAATATTTCCCAGGGCCGTAAGATCACATCGCCTCCTCTCCCATTGGCCATAAGTGGCTCACGTGCTCACGTCTAGACCAATCACAAAGGAGTACCAGGTTGCCAAGATTTAGACTAGAACTGATTTATCTCCTGGGGCTTGGAAACAGGGCACCCTGACCAAATCAGGGCCCTGGCAACAGGAGAGGAGAACAGCTGATGAAGAGGCAATAAATAGTGAGGGCGTTTCAGAAAAGCAATAGTTTTCTGGCAGTTAAGGTCAGAGAAAGGAAAAAGTAGTGGTGTGGGGGCAACTTTAGAAAAATTTTATTGTGTGTATATATTTAATAAGCATAAGTTAAGTTCAAAACTGATTTTGCTTTCAAGCAGAAAGCATACTGCAGTTAAGAAAGACTGCTTTTTTTTTTTTTTTTACTGTACGTTATTTTTCCCAAGGTTGATCTTTCTCATTGTTTCCAATGAGGAGCAATGAGCTCTTTATCTCAATATGTGACCATCCTAAAGGCACATCAATTCATTAGAAGCAGAAGGTATTTTTTTTTAAGAGCTGAATAATAGGTTTATTTGAGGTCAATTTTGATTTGAAATGCAGAGGTAGAATTCTTTCAAGGTCACTTAGGAAATTGAAGACCTTCAAAGTGACTGAGGAGAAAATTCCTTTTTGTTAAAAATAGTTTTTTCACTGACACCTCTTTGGGGTTTTCTATGTCTTATGAAATTTGATCATTTGATGACAAATGATTTCACAAGTTACAGACATCTGTTTCAAATTGGA
This sequence comes from Oreotragus oreotragus, assembly GCA_006410675.1. NCBI lineage: Eukaryota > Metazoa > Chordata > Mammalia > Artiodactyla > Bovidae > Oreotragus > Oreotragus oreotragus. The sequence continues at coordinate 277,735 of SJYX01016433.1, read as the reverse complement.
AACACAGCCGCAATTATAAATTTGGCAATTTGACAACTGTATATAAAAAATAGAATGGTACAAAATCCACGCCTGTGGCAGAGTTGTTCAGTAGCTAAGTTGTGTCTGAGTCTTTGCAACACCATGGACTGTATTATGCCTGACTCCTCTATCCTCCACTATCTTCCAGAGTTTGCTCAAATTCATGTCCACTGAGTCAGTGATGCTATCTAACAATCTCATCATCTGCTGTCTGCTTCTCCTTTTGTCTTCAGTGTTCCCCAGCATCAGAGTCTTTTCCAATGAGTCAACTCTTTTCATCAAACAAAGTATTGGAGGTGGCTATTAGTTTGGCCAAAGTATTGGCAGTTTAGCTTCAACAACAGTCCTTACAATGAATATTCAGGGTTGATTTCCTTTAGGATTGACTGATTTGATCTTGCAGTCCAAAGGGCTCTCAAGAATATTCTTCAGTGAACTTTTGGACTCTGAGGGAGAGGGAGAGGGAGAGGGAGAGTGTGGGATGATTTGGGAGAATAGCATTGAAATATGTATACTATCATGTAAGAAATGAATCGCCAGTCTATGTTCAATGCAGGATGCAGGATGCTTGGGGCTGGTGTATGGGGATGATCTGGAGGGATGATGTAGGGTGGGAGGGGGGTTCATGTTTGGGAGTTCATGTACACCCGTGGCAGATTCATGTCAATGTATGCCAAAACCAATAGAGTACTGTAAGGTAAAATAAAATGGAAGCTCTAAAAAATAATAATAATAATAAATAAAAAATTAAAAAAAAATATTCTTCAGCACCACAATTCAAAAGTATCAATTCTTCAACACTCAGCATTCTATGTAGTCCGACTCTCATATCTGTACATGCCTACTGGAAAAACCTTAGCTTTGACTATACAACCTTTGTCAACAAAGTGATGTCTCTGCTTTTTATTGTGGCAGAGCAATTATTATAAATATGACATCTGTGTGTCAAGCATGTGCACTGCAAATGGACATGCCCTGAAATTCATTCCATATGAATGTTAATCAAGTCCACGTGAATTCATCCTGGACAGATTTGTGGCTGGATCTCTGACTAGGTTCATAAGTAAATGACTATCATAGTTATTCCGGCATTTCTGCCACCAACATGCCCTAAATCATTGAGGCACTCAGCAGTGATTCACGCTTTCAGTATATTTAAGGGAAAAAATGTAAGTCTATATGAGTCATGAGTCTGAGTGAGGATGAATATAAATTAATGTGAAGCCAGCATAGCAGTGAAGAGCATCATTTTTCCATCAGACTGAATTATGATAAGAAGAAGATAGATAAGAAAATGTGCCCAGGAAGAAGACTAGCCTGGAGTCTCATTTTCAAACTAATAACATGTTGTCTTTTAAAAACATCACTCCATTTTCTTGTAAAGACATTGAATTACCTGAAATACCATTGTTTTAAAATAATCAGAACATGCAGATTATTTTCAAAAGAAAGAAAATTGAAAGTCACTAATATGCTATCAACAATAGGCAAAAACAGTTGATATTCTGGTAAGTTTTCTCTGACAAATATACACTTAAAATATAATGTTACACAGGTTTGCTTGTTTTCAACAATAAGGCCTTTAATGTCCAAGTAAATGTAATCTCAAATAACGTTTCCAAGATGCAGAACCATGAGATTTCAAGCCACATATAACATGGAAAAGCAATGATTCGGTTCCCTGGTTGACAACTGATGGAGTTTATAGAATGGCCATGTGTACCACATGTTGGCTTCTGTGACTACCTGTTACACCAAAGGTCTCCACCCTCTGGAATGTAATGCCTGATGATCTAGGTGGAACTGATGTAATAGTAATAGAAATAAACTGCACAATAAGTATAATGCACTTGAATTATCCCCAAACCATCCCCTCCCCTCATGATCCATGGAAAAATTCTCTTCCATGAAACCAGTCCCTGGTGCCAATAAAGTTGACCTCTTGTGGCTGAGCTCAGCCACATCCCAGGCGAAGCCCTGTTACGTTTTGTGATGCTGTTTTCTAAGCACAGTTTCACAGTCCACTTTAAAATCCTCCCTAGGTCAACCCTACGCCTTGTAAATATGTCTCCTCAACTGAGATCAATAATCCATTAGTCCATGGAAGCTCCAGCTGCTTAATATTAATATCTGGGTGATGCATAGTCATTTTAAGACTGGACGCCTTCTGATTCCTGAAATAAAGAAGGTGAAGTCACTTAGTCGTGTCCGACTCTGCGACCCCATGGACTGTAGCTTACCAAGCTCCTCTATCCATAGAATTTTCCAGGCAAAATGCTGTGATTCATGGGGTCGCAAAGAGTCAGACACAACTGAGCGACTGAACTGAACTGATGAGCCAATTTTTGTCCCTATGGTGGCCCATTACCTTTACTGAGAATACATGCTCTGTATCAAGTTCACTTTGAGGTCTGGCCCTTACCATGGAGCTTGTAATAGTTTTGCTACTATATATTGAATACTGCATTCTGTTTACTAAGGCTTAGTAGCAATTTTCCAAAAAACATGGAAATATGAAACAATCATTTATTATCCTCATAAATTCTGTGAGTTCACAAATTTGAACGGGGCACAAAAGAAGGTTTTTCTCTATTCCTCAATGTCTGGGACCTCAGCTAGGAAGCTCACAAATTGGGACTAGAATAAAATGAAGGCTCGTTTGCTCTCATGTTTGGCCCAGTTGATGCCAGCTGTTGGCTAGAACATCTACATGTGGCCTCCTCGTGTGACTTGGGCTGCCTTGCAGCATGGTGGCTGGGTGTCAAGGGGGAGCAGACCAGAGCAGAAAGCGTGAGGGCCAGGTTGGGTCCTCTTTCCTGGCCTAACCCCAGAAGTCAAGCAGTATCACTTCCACTGCATCCTATCCACTGATGCAGTCAGAGTCATGCCTAATTCATGGGGAGAGGAAATCACTCCACCTCTCAGTGGGAGAGTGATAAGCGTCGGTATATTATGTGGGACTGGATAGGCGGCTGTAGCCGTTTTTGGAAAATACAATATTTTGCACTCTGGTATTTGTTTATTTGTGACTCTGTGCCCTACCTCCAATTACCACCTCATCTTTCAGAGGGCCTTGTACATGGTGCAATGTTGGTATATGTGTTTGAAATTTATTTGGATACTCTGAGTTGAGAGGATAAAACCGCAAGCTGTAGTCCATTCCTGTCATTACCAGTGTGTGGTTACCAGCTCCAGAGATCCCTGGAGAGGTCAGCTTTGGGCAGGAAGCTCCATGATGCACCACAGTGCTCTAGAACAAATGGTAATGAGTAGCAAGTATTACAAGCAAGATCCTGGTTAAAGTTTGCTTTTTTTGTTTGTTTTTTGTCTCAGAGGCCATCTGGTATTTCTGGAAATATTCAATCAGTCAAATTCCAGTATATATATTTATAGATACATAGTTAGATAGGCAGATAGAGTGAATGAGTGAGTCACCCAAAGTATTTGCAATAGGATTTGACTTATATTCATTTCTATAGAAGCCTGTCAAAGAAACTGTCACTAATCAGCAAAATACAATCTATCTGCTTTCGATAATATTCTACCTACATTGGTATTTCTGTCAACACTGCCATCATCGATACAACAAAAGATGTTTTAAAATGGTAATAATCAGTATTATGAATCATAAAGTATACAAAAATTAGCATTTTTCAGACTTGGGAAATAGTGTGATGTTCTAGCAGTCTCTAATATGACCTATAGTGGCAGTTAAACCCAAAAGAGTTAAATTGAGAAAAAAATGTGAACCTTAAAACAATCTTTTAAATTCCTGACTTTGGATTAATATTAATCAGTTAATGGATATTATTATACATACCCAAACCAGATCTAAAGAAGCAAGGATATTTAGCATATTCTTTTATTTTAATCCTATTTATGCTGCTAAGTCACTTCAGTCATGTCCTACCCTGTGCGACCCCAGAGACGGCAGCCCACCAGGCTCCGCCGTCCCTGGGATTCGCCAGGCAAGAACACTGGAGTGGGCTGCCATTTCCTTTTCCAGGGCAGGAAAGTGAAAAGTGAAAGAAGTCGCTCAGCCATGTCTGACTCTTTGCAACCCCGTGGACGGCAGCCCACCAGGCTCCTCTGTCCACGGGATTTTCCAGGCAGGTACTGGAGTGGGGTGCCATTGCCTTCTCCAGAATCCTATCTATAATTCTATTTTAAAATATTGCTATCTGTTAATTTTAATAAAACACTAGTATTTCCAAGTATCATTATATTAAAAGAATAAATGAAGCTGGATCCTTATCATTGAATGCAAAGTATAGAGTTTAGATATATTTTTGGAAATAAAAGATGCACTGACATTATTAGTGAATAAAACAAGCAGGCAGGAAAGCTAAGGCAAAACAAATAATTATATGACCACAAAGAACGATCAGAATTCTGACCCTGAGACAAGCCAATTGCTCATTCTTCCCTGATATGACATCTACTGCCCTGATTCACCCTTGGGTTATTTAGTTGCAAAAAGTACTCAGACAGTCTATATTTGGATTAAAAAAAAAAAAAAAAAACCTTTATAAGATCATCTAAATGCACTTTTGCACATTAAAAAATTAATTCACTTAGAAAAAACATTTGTTTATTAATATTGAAAAGAAGACCCACTAAATAAATGGAGTTGAGCCACTGGAGAAACAAGAAGTAACTTTCCAAGTAGCCTTAGGTCTGGGTTTGGGAACACCTTTACTTCTTCACCTGCAGAGATAACCTGGATCCTCTGTGAGTACCAGGAGGGCAGGTAGGAATCGATGTGCTGGCTACCATTGGCCAAACACAATTGCCCTGGACAGAGCTATGGAAAAGACAAGTGTCTGGACGTTAAACTGTGTCAGATAAGACATACCAGGGGATAAATACTGCAGCTATAAATACAGCTCAAGAAACTGGATCATTTTTCAGGCTGTTGAATTTCAGATGCTTGCCAAGCAGAGTGTAATATCTGGGACTCTCTATTTTTGCAACTCTACTGCAAGAAATGGCTAAAGTCCAGGTAATTTAACCAAGAAAATCTAAGAAGTGAAGACCAAAAGAGTTAAATTATCCAATCAAAATTTGAAATTGAAATTAATTTCACGAATTTTAAGATGCTATTTGGAGGAAATTCAACTTAACCCTAAATTTCAGTCAACTCCACAATGATAGGCTAAAGAAATACGAGACACTCTGAAGAAGGCTAGATCGTCATTAATTCCTCTGTTGCAGTCCTAAGGATCAGACTACTCAGGCATATGAACTGCATCGAGTTTTCCAATTGGTAACCTGGGAGGATAATTCAGACAGTTGAAGAGAGCTGGGAAATCCCCTTTTCCAAATAAAACAAAACCCAAAAAGACTTTGGTGAGATCAAATACTGTACTGAGTTATTTAGATTTTGTCAATTATAAGTGACTGAAACCCAGTTTAGATGGCTTCTGCAGCCAAAAGGGATTTAATGGCTTACATAACTAAAAAAGTGCGAGGACAGCACGGCTTCAGGCGCGGCTTCAGGTACAGGTGACCAAAGAAGGCCATCCGGACTTGATGTCTCTATCCCCCCTCTCTGCTCTGGTTGGCCTTGCTCCCAGGGAGTCTCTTTCCATGAGCTGTTCCTCTGCAGCTCCAGACTTAGTCTCTCAACTTTACGTTCCACAGCAAGAGGGCTTATATAGCTGCTTCCTGGTTTTTTAGTTTTAAGAATGAATGATGGATTTCCTACTCTGGGCTTGAACTTTGTTTACCTACATTTTTAGTCAGAGCTCACGGCTGAGACATGTGGAAAATTGTAATTATTTTCTCTCTCCTATGTGGCAGATATCTAGAGCTTCTCTGCTTCACCCTGATAGAGACTAAACCTCCAGTCTTGCTGGAGAGGGGAAGGGCAGTCAGGGTGTCTGTTCAGAGTCGGGGAGATGATTCACTTCTTAAATAGACTTTCAACCAGCTCCATTATTTTAGCATCCCTTTACTTTCCCTTCCTGGACATCAGTAGTGATTCCTGAAGTTTAGATGGTTCTACCATGCAGTCATTTTACTTCTATAAAATGTTGTGGTTTGTGATTGCCAACTGCTGGCTTGGTCGTCGGTTTTCCTGGGCCTGCTAAACTAGTGCCGTCTCACAGCCTACCTTCCACCTTCTGAAATGTTAGTAAGCAGGTCTTCTCTATTGTTCCTTTGTCCTCTAGGCTTACAACTTTAAAAATATCCCTTAAAGAATATTTTAGTAATATTTCAGGAAAAATCAGAGCTAAAATGTATGTGTTCAATCTGACATTTTCAGATGTTTTCTGAATCCTTAGTGATTTTTTTTTTTAGAGATGAACTTAAAGTTCTTTTGTACCTACTGTGGGCCAGATACAAAGTGAGGCACTTCTACCAACAGTATTGAACTTAATTAAGCCTCATAACAGTGAGGTTCTTGGATATGTAATAAAGGGTCAGAGAGATTAAATAATTAGATGATCATTTTTAACTCATCATGGAAATAATTGGTTAAAGAACTATTATGTGCCTTAAACTGTGTTGGCTGCAGAGGATGAGTGAGTTAACGTTGAATTCCGTCATCTGAACCTAAAACTTGGAAGTATCCTAGACTCTTCCATTGTCCTTCCCATATAATTTCCCTCCTCGGTGTTCCTTGACTGTACCCTCCCCTGCTTCCTGGATGGCCCTGCCGTGCTTCAGAACTTTGAGATCTCTTTTCTGGACCTTGTAGTAATGTACCACCTAGACTTCATGCCTCCAAGTCCCCCACGCCAACTGCAGCCAAGGTGGTCTTTCTGAACTACATTTCTGATCATATTACTCCTTTGCTTAAAACCTAGATGTGGTGGACATAACCACTGCCTGCCAATGTCCGGCACAGCTGCCCAGTGCCCTCTACTCAGGGAAGCACCTAATTTGTCTCACTGTCCTCAGCACTTACTGTGGGGACTAGCATGCTAGTCAGCATCCATAGATGTTTATTGAGCTGAGCTAAACATAACAGTCCAGCCATCACAGGCTTACATTCCACCTCCTAAGTGGATTGGATTCCACCCGGATTCCAACCCAGATCTGATTCCAGGCCTCTCGATGGCCTAGCTGTTGCACACTCCTGGCTTGCAGCCTTCCCTTTCCTCACTCTCACATGCCCTCTGTGAGGTCCTTCCCGCTGCTCTCCAGGCCATCACCTGCTCATATCCTTTGTCTTCTCCTCCTTCATTCCTGCAGAGAAAAGTAAGCATCTAGCCTGATATTCCAGATACCGGGAGGGTGGGAAGGGAAGGAGCCATAACCCCTTGCCCTTGGTCAAGGCAGGAAATTCCCTCTCCCCATCGTTTGGGGTGGCCTTGGAGGCTCAGCTCAATTTTAGGTCCTGAACTTTCCAGAGTTGTTAACTTCTATCCTAGGAGCAGTTGATTAGATTGTTGGGGGAGGGAGTGGGAAAGGAAGGGTAGAACAAGTTTATTTGCTTTTAGTATTACCCATACAGTATTAGGTGGGAATTTCCAAGAAATTATGTGGCAATGACGTTATAACTTTCACACGATGGCTGGAAGCAACGTTATAAAAATATTACCTAACACGACTCCATATGGACATATGAAATTTCATTCCATTTTACACATGTAATTAAGTGGCCCACATAATGAAGTACTGTGTGTGCAAAGTGGGAGATGCTTTTGTAGGTGAAAGATAGCTGGGGCAGAAACAAGGCTGGCATTTTAAAGGGAGAATAATCAAGCAAGGGTGGCTGAAAGTTATTGCACTTTATTCTATAAACAACTTAAACATGATGGATTTTTTTCCCCTTAGAGCTGGTCTTCTGGTGTAAGCAAGACAAATACATTATCCTGCTGCTAATATACTCTCCCATCCTAAAGGTGGTGAGAGTTTACTAAAGGTGGTGAGTGGGAAAAGTGCTGAGTTTGGAATCAGATAGAGCCAGGTTCAAATCCCAGACTGCCACTTCCTAGCAAAGTGACCTTGGATGAGCAATTAAGCCTGTGTTCTAAGAATGTGGTCCCTGAACCAGCATCATTCATCATCTGGGTGCTTCCTAGAAGTTCCAGATCCAAACACCACCTCAGGCCTATTGAATCTGAGTCTGAAGGCGAGGCCAAAAATCTGTGTTTTAACAAGTTTTCCAAGTGATGCTGATGTACATACACAAAGAATGAGAGAAGAAAAGTCTCTATTTCTTCCCCTGTAAATGGATTTTTTATAGCAGAAAGTCCAAATCAAAGTAACTTAAATAGGAAAAGAATTTAATGATTCACAAGACCAAAATGGAGAGGTAGAACTACCTTCTGGTGTGGCTCCATCCAGCATCTCAAACACTGTCACCCAAGCTCCCTTTATTTTGAGTTCTCGACATCCTGGAATAAAAAGGGTTCAAAAGAAAAATTCAGTTGAGGTCTGAAGTTTATGGTTTCTGAATGCCTGAGTTTTAAAGTCAAAATTCATACTACTTTAATGTTTATTGAGCAGCTAACCCATGCCAAGCATCATGAGGGGGTTGAGACGTGGTGTTTGGCCACCAATATCAAGTGCCTTTGTGCTCCCCAGGGCCTTCCCTGTAACATGCCTTGCCCCTCTGCTTTTGCACATGCCAGGCATCTTTTCTGAATTGCCCTCCTTCTTCATGCCATGAGAGGAATTCCCATTCACCTTTCAGAAGCTCCTTAGACATGGTCTACTTTCTAAAGCTTTCCCCAGCTCCCCAGCCAGCCATAATCTCTGCTCCTTTGTGCTTCCAAGGCCCCTTCCACGTGCTCTCTCCTCTACCTGGTGTCCACTGGGTCATTACACGCGTCTGCCTTCCACACCAGCAAGTGCGCTCCTCAAGGACACAGCCCTTGGTTCATCATTTCAAAACCTCTAGTATCTGGCATAGGTCCCAGGACAGCACAGATGCTCCACAAATCATATTGAACTGAACTGACTCTTCTTAGAATGGTATCTTTAGAAAGCCAATCCAAAGGTCGACACTGTGTAGGACCATAGTAGCAGATACAAGCTGTTAGCCCCCACACTGTCCTACAGCCTCCAGGGAGCTCACAAAAAAACACAAAAATTAGCTCAACGTCATTTTGAAGGGGCTTGGTGATTTATCTAGGATAGAGTAAGGCTGTCAAACAAAACTTTCTGCAACAATGAAACATTCTGTGTCTGCACTGGCTCAAGTTGTGGCCGCTAGCCACGTGTCTTTTGAGCACTTGAAATATGATCAGTGAGCCTGAGGAACTGAATTTTAATTTAATTTAATTTAAAAGCCATATGAATCTAGTGGCTACCATATTGAACACTGCAAACCTGAAGGAAGACTTAGAGTAATTTGGTGAAAAGGAGAGTGGCAAGAATATTCGAGAAGAAGCATATACAAAAGCGTGTTTGGAAAACTTCAAACAACCCTTTCCTAACTTCAAAGCAGGCTCAGTGGCTGCCTGCCTTCTAGTTCTACCCTCAAAGCCCTGGGGCAGCCAAATTTTCAGTTTCAATGAGTCAGCAGATGCCAACAGCACTTGGAAGCTGAATTCCATTAATCAATTCTAAAGATGTCCTATAGGACTCAATTGAAATATGATGAATTAGGCCAGCAGATATTCATATGCCTAACCTTTCCTTTAAAAATCTGTTCCCTCATCCCATGAAAATTTAAGGGAGCCTATGAATTTCAAAACATTTTTATTGGGTATTATTCCCCTTTTTATTGGCTCTGTGGGAACCTGGGACTCCACAGAGGCAAACACTTCAGGAAAAGGTTGTGTGAGGGTGCTGTTAAGCATGAAGGTAACACTAGGCTCGTGGGGGTTGGTGGGTAGGAAATTATCTGGTCTGGGTCTCTTGATGGGACTCCTTAAAGCAGGTAAATCGAGAAAGCAAGAAGGGTCCTTTGGGAAGAACCTTTCCCACCAAAGCCTCTCAGCCATCTATGCAACAAGTGGCCAGTGTCTGAACCCCCCATCCTTCATGGGGAGCACCTGGCTTGTCTGAACTTGGGTCCCCAGATGGAACTGGAGGGATGGGACTCACCTCCTGAAAGCCAAGAGGTTGAACTAAATGGGAAAGTGGCTGTGTGAGCCAAGATTGAGCAGCTAACTGATCCATGAGGGAGAACGTAAAGCTAGTGGAGGTCTGGGTTGGGGAGGATGTGACTGAACATGGATAAAGCTTAGAATCAGAAGTCTGGGAGTCAAACAGGATCAAATCAGGAGCCAGCGATGGGCTTGTATGTGATATAAGGTGGTGATGATAGAAGTCCTGAGAGAGCAGAAAGAACAAATATCAGTTCCAATAGGCCACAGGATATGACAGCTGTTGTTCATTGTTGGTTAGACGCTAAGTCAAGTCCAACTCTGCCATCCCCATAGATGGCAGCACACCAGGCTTTCTTGGCTTTCACCATCTCCTGGAGTTTGCTCAAACTCACGTGCATTGAGTCGGTGATGCCATCCAACCGTCTCATCCTCTGTCACCTCCTTCTCCTGCCTTCAATCTCTCCCAGCATCAGGGTCTTCTCCTGATGAGCTGGTTCTTCACATCAGGTAGCCAAAGTATTGGAGCTTCAGCTTCAGTCCTTCCAATGACTGTTTCCTTGAGGATTAACTGGTTTGATCTCCTTGCCATCCAAGGGACTCTCAAGAGTCTTCTCCAGCACCATAGTTCACAAGCATCAATTCTTTGGTGCTCAGCCTTCTTTATGGTCCAGCTCCCACATCTGTACCTAACTACTGGAAAAATCATAGCTTTGACTATACGTGCCTTTGTTGGCAAAGTGATTTCTCTGCTTTTTAATACTCTTTATAGGTTTGTCAGAGCTTTTCTTCCAAGGAGTAAGCGTCTTTTAATTTTGTGGCTGCAGTCACTTTCCACAGTGATTCTAGAGCCCAAGAAAATACAGTCTGTCACTGTTTCCACTTCTTCCCCATCTATTTGCCATGAAGTGATGGGACCAGATGCCATGATCTTTGTTTTTTGAATGTTGAGTTTTAAGCCAGCTTCTTCACTCTCCTCTTTCACCCTCATCAAGAGGCTCTTTAATTTCTCTTCACTTTCTGCAATTACAGTGGCATTATCTGCATATCTGAGGTTATTGATATTTCTCTTCTGTCCATGGAATTCTCCAGGCAAGAACACTGGAGTGGATAACCATTTCTTTCTGCAGGGGGATCCTCTCAACCCATGGATAGAAACTGTGTCTCCTGCATTGTAGGCAGATTATTTACCATCTGAGCCACCATGGAAGCCTGAATATGATAGTAGCTTTTGAGAAAATAGGCAAAAATAAAAACAAGGTAGTCATGAATGTACACATACAAATAGTGAATTATACTGATTACTTTTCAAATATTAAACCAACCTTGCATTCCTAGGATAAACCTCACTTGATAAGGATGTGTTTTTCTCTTACTATATTGCAGATTTGATTTGCTAATATTGTGTTGAGGATATTTGTGTCCATATCCATGAAGACTGTTGGTCTATGATTTTTCTTCTCTTGTAATATCTTTGTCTAGTATTGGTATCAGGATAACCATACTCTTAAAAATAAGCTTAAGTAAGCTTAGTAGTTTTTTCATAAATAATTGAGATAACTGACTAATGACACCTTTGGACCTTGAATTTTTTTAGGGGGAAGACTTTAAATTACAATCTCAATTTACTTAAAAGATATTAAATAATTTTTACTTTCTATTTTTAAAGTAAGTTTGGTAATTTTTTTTAAAGTAATTTTGTTTCCTCTGAGTTTTCAAATTTATATCATTGATCAAAAGTGAAAAAGAATCTTTGCATAATATTTCCTTGTTCTCCTTCCCTCTTTCATTCTCGATATTTGCATCTTTTGCTTTCTCTTCTTGCTCAGTCTTGCTACAAGCTCATCAATTTTATTGATCTTTTCAAGGAAACAGCTTTTTGATTTTATTGATTTTTCTCAACTGCCTGTCTGTTTTCTATTTCATTGATTTCCACTCCCATCTTTATTATTTCCTTCCTTCTACTTACTTTGGGTTAAAAGAGCTTTTCAAACTTTGCACATGCTGTTCCCTCTTACTGGAACTCTCTTTTCCAAATCTTCTTTGGCTCATTCTTAGTTCATTCAGATAGACTTAATCATCACTTTCTAAGGGAAGTCTTTGACAGCCTCTTCAACAGAAAAGTTGGAATTGGCTGAATCTATGGCACTGTGGCTGTCATTTTGCTAGCATGTAAGGGAAAAAGGAGTTAAGTTTTTTAGAAGTCCCAGGGGTGGAATATTTTAGGTCAATGATTAACCAACTCTAGAATCCCCAGGAATCACCTGGAAAGCATTTTAAACTTATTTTTGTTTTCAAGGTGACTTCCCAATGTCTCTCTGGACTGAGAAACATTTCCCTGATCACAAAGGGCCCTTTTTAGGGAAAAAGTCAGGCATGTTGAAAAGAAAAATGCTGGCTGGTGTGTGCGTGAGCACACTGCCTGCTTCAAACAGGTGCTGTTTTTTATTTTTTAAGATAATGCATCGAAACATTATTTATCTTGCTTATTGGGTTTTGGGGGCACCCCCTTAAATTCTGCACCCAAACTGATTGCCTCATCTTCCTCATACTAGAGCCAGCCCTTAGAGAATGCATCAGTAAAGTATGTATTAAGTACCCAGCACAGTATGGGTTCAAGCAGACCTCAGTGAATCACAGCTCCTAAGGTCATTGTCAGAATTTCCATAGGGCTCAATGAGCAGTGTAGTGGATACTCCAAGACAGGAATACTAATTCTGCCTTGGGGAGAAAATTGTGCTGATATTTGAGATAACTGCTGCTGCTGCTAAGTCACTTCAGTTGTGTCCGACACTGTGTGACCCCATAGGTGGCAGCACACCAGGCTCCCCCATCCCTGGGATTCTCCAGGCAAGAACACTGGAGTGGGTTGCCATTTCCTTCTCCAATGCATGAAAGTGAAAAGTGAAAATGACGTCGCTCAGTCGTGTCCGACCCTTAGCATGGACTGCAGCCTACCAGGCTTCTCCGTCCATGGGATTTTCCAGGCAAGACTACTGGAGTGGGGTGCCATTGCCTTCTTAGTAGATCTTAAAAGCACAGTAGGAGTTTGTCAGGCACAAAAGGGGAAAGGGTCTTTCAGAAGAATTTTAAAGAACAGTAAGACATTGTGCATGGCTAGAACCAGGATGGGTGGAAGGGCCTGGTGATGGATGAGGCAGCTTACATGTATCTGATCCAGGTGGCCTAAAAAGCCCAGGTTAGGACCTAGAGCTTTGTCCAGTAAGTGAAGACCTGGCCAGAGGCATTTTAGTAACTGTTCACTGATCTCTGCAGAGCACACTGCCTTAGCCTCAGCTTCCAAGGCCAAATGATGGAAATCGTAACCTCCTCTGGGAGAATTAAGTGAGGTGATGAATGTGAAATTTGGAACCTGTAAGGGTCATGCTGGTAAGTAATTACATAAGATTCCCTCACACTCTGATTACTCCTTCCACCTGATTCTGAGAAGACCTCTGCATCCAAGCTCATACAAGATGAGGGGGCCATGATAAGGAGCCTGCAGGGCAAGTTCACCCAACTGGGAGTAGGAGCAGAGGACAGTCTCAGTCTAGCAGAGTACTGAGAGGTGGGCTCCCCCTCTTGCCCTCTTGCCCCTAAGCTTCCTTCTCAGCCCTCCTCAGTGTTGGAACGGCCCCCGGCATCTACCGCTGGCAAGCCACTGCCATGGGCTCCCTTCCTCCATGACCCTGCTCTTCCTGCCCACACAGTGGCAGAAGGGGAGAGGGCCACGCCCTGTTCATGTCTGAGAAGGGAGACAATGCAAGGCACATCAGGGGGAGCTGAAGCAAATCATCACAGGCCCCGCGAGGAGCCAGAGCCCTCTTTTCCGCCCCGCTAACCACACACAGCCATCGAGCGCCACACGCACCCGCGTTCAACGCGACTCGGGTGTCTCCGGCCATTCTGCACACCCAGACACTGTGCACTCAGGCGCTGGACCGCTCACTCCCGTGGGCACCCAACACGACCTCCCGCACCCTCTCAGGGCCACCCATGCTCAGAGGCGCCCAAAATTCGCGACTGGGCTCGAAGGCTGAAGGTGAGGGTGGGGAGGGTAGGTGAAGCGAGGCCCCTCCTTGTTTTTCTTATGGAGTCATCTTCCTTTCTCAGGGAAGTTCTGTCATGGTTTTTAGGTGAAGGCCACCATCTTGTTTATCCTTCTTCCGCTGGCTTCTTCCTGTTTAGTCCTGGAATAACTTCCTGGGAATATTTACTCTTCCAAGAGTTTTTCTGCCCCCTCAGTCTACTCCCTGACTTCTCTACACCACAGTCTGTACCACAGTCAATTCTGGAACTAATTTATATGTACAGCACTTTAGAGTTTCTGAACATCACTTGAGTCTCACAGAGGGAGAGCCTGTTATGATTCCTACCACCTACCACATGGATAAGGAAATGGAGTCTCAGATCCATGTACGAGTTCATGAAGTAGAGAGACCCATCTGTTGGTTTTGTCTGTCTGTCAGATCATCTAAAATCCTCTTCTGGTTACAGCCCTCCACCTCCCATAGGGACTCCCTGGGTCTCAGTTTTCTCATCTGTAAAATGGGAGTGATTACATGGTGTCTGGGCCAGACAATGAAAAACCCAGAAAAGCTGACAATTCTGTCTTTCAAAGATGCATGCTTTAAATATTTGTTTTATGCTCACTTAGTGCGGAGTAGTTTAGGAGATGGTTTAGGAGGTGATGCTGAGGTTTCAGAGGTGAGGACACTCTCAGCCCTGGCTGGGTGCTCTGAGGGCTCTGGCTTCCAGGCCCTTCTGGTGTTATCCGTGGGAAGCTTAGGAGGAGGGGGTGCTTGGAGAGCAGAAGAATCAGTTTACCCTCCTCTCTTTGTGTAGGGACCTGAATTCGCCTCACATTTCTTTATTCTAGTGATGTTTTAGTGCCCCTTGAAGACTGGGGCCCTGGCTGACACTCCCTGAGACTTGCTGGTGGTGAGGATTTGATAAGAAAATGCTTAGAAAATGTAGGACATGGCTGGGCACATGGCACATAGTAGATGCTTCATTAAAAAGTGGTAGCTGAGCTTGGGCTGTAATTCGGCAGCCCAGGGCTAATGAGTTCAGTGTTTGCCCAGACTCTGTATTTTCAGGCCCTGCACAGGCAGGCCAGTCTTGCCCCCCACCACGAGGAGACAGCTCTGATTTTCCAAAAGGGAGACACTGAGGCCTCAGGCCCGACAGCGATCCTGCTTCCCGCCCAAAGGTGGATGGTTTGGCTGCCGAGTTCCCCGAAAATTGGTTCCGCATGTTGCCGACATCAGGCCCGAACGTTTGCTCAGCACACAGCCGAGAGGGCCCTCCAGGGAGGCTGAAACCCCACACCGGCCTCACCATCCGCCCCCAGCCGCAGGCTGCCAAGCCGCTGCCCGCAGCCAACTCCCAGGGCCAAGTGGTGGGAGCACAGGGCATTGCCAAAGGCTGGGGCGGCCCGGAGCCCCTCCCGGCCCCCCAGGCGGCGCCCGCGACGCCCCCTGGTGGCTGGACGTGGAACTGCACCAGCATGGCAGCCCCTGGCCCGGAGACTCGAGTGTGTTGCTGGAGGGCTAAATCCGCAGAAGATGGTCCTTCTCCCATTCCAGGAACTCCCCAGGGCAAGGAAATGCGGTTCCCAAGGCTAGGCTATTTTTAAACGTCAGCATCCGCCATACAGATGCTCTGTTTACTGCTGATTTTTCAAGCCTGTGCAAGGAGCTGTGCATTTAACCAAAGGCGGATGCCAGGCTGGGAGTAATTAGGCTGGGCTGGGCCTGTCTATTCCCAGGCCCGGGCAGCTGGGCAGGGAAAGGGCCGGCAGGCCACCCTGAGGCTGAGGTTTTCACTAGGCAAGGAGACTTAGGACCCTGGCTAATCTCTGAGGGCCTCTGGCACCCAGGCCCCTCTGGGAAGGGAATGGTGTGGAAAGATTGAGAGGACGTCTCTTACTATCCCCCTGTTTGATTAGTACCATCACTACTGTCAACAACCTTTGCTGAGCAATAATGCTTCATAAAGGGTATTTTCCCCATTTTGCTGATGAGGAAAAGCTGAAACTCAGAGCCATTAAGATATTTGCCTAAGGTTACGTAGTGAGGGCTTCAAAGTTTTTAGAAATTTTTTACAGGGGGAATCTGACCAGACATCTCACCTCCCATGGCTTCTAGTCACTTTCAGGACCAAAATCCTTCAGGGACTGTCGAGTTTGTCCACTGAAGGCCTGTGCCTGCCTTCACAGCCTGCTCTTCCCCTGTTCCTGTTTCTCCCTCTCCCCTAGACTCTTTAGACAATCCAGAGTTGGACCAGCCCTGTGTCACCACCTTTAAGAGCTTTCTCATGAGCTCTTTCTTCACTCTTGCCACATCCACTCCATCTTGAGTGGATCCCAAACTCAAAAATCCTATAATATGATTTCAGGTCTGATAAGTCCTTGATTAAGGTCATCTTTGTCCTCCTATCCCCGCCACTTAGATACGGCCTGTCTCAGAAAAGTCTTTGCTGTTGAATGAGTGAGTGAGTGAATATGTGAGCAGATTTAAAAGGAGAAGGCTCAGTGTGGATTCTTGAAGGAATCTAAGATCTGCTTTGAGAAAAAAGACTATAAAATAAGGCAAGACAGTACAAGTGACCTGCCAACACAGGCCTGGGAAATTGGGGCAGATTTGGTGGAGGAGCAGAAGGTGGTAATGACAGAGAAGAGACCGAGTCTTGAGAAATGAGTAGCGGGACAGGAGATGCGGTAGCTGAAGGCAGAGAACACGGCAGGAATTCCAGCACAAAGGTCAGCCACACCTATACATGTGTTCCACCAGCTCCTAGGCCCATCCTGGCTGAGACAGGCTGCATGTGCGAGGCCTCAGCCCCCGCCCATCCTGGGAGGTGGGAGTTAAGACGAGCAGTAAAATGAGCCTGATGCTGCTGCTGTCCAACTCTGTGTGACCCCATAGACGGCAGCCCGTCCCTGGGATTCCACCCCCGTCCCTGGGATTCTCCAGGCAAGAACACTGGAGTGGGTTGCCATTTCCTTCTCCAATGCATGAAAGTGAAAAATGAAAGTGAAGTCGCTCAGTTGTGTCCGACACTTAGCGACCCCATGGACTGCAGCCCACCAGGCTTCTCCCACAATGGGATTTTCCAGGCAAGAGTACTGGAGTGGGTTGCCATTGCCT
>SJYX01016433.1:207052-259880 GCA_006410675.1 Oreotragus oreotragus | reverse complement strand
GGAATTCCATCACCTCCACTAGCTTTGTTCTTAGTGATGCTTTCTAAGGCCCACTTGACTTCACATTCCAAGATGTCTGGCTCTAGATTAGTGATCACATCCTCATGATTATCTGGGTCGTGAAGATCTTTTCTGTACAGTTCTTCTGTGTATTCTTGCCACCTCTTCTTAATATCTTCTGCTTCTGTTAGGTCCATACCATTTCTATCCTTTATCGAGCCCATCTTTGCATGAAATGTTCCCTTGGTATCTCCAATTCTCTTGAAGAGATCTCTAGTCTTTCCCATTCTGTTGTTTTCCTCTATCTCTTTGCATTGATTGCTGAAGAAGGCTTTCTTATCTCTTCTTGCTATTCTTTGGAACTCTGCATTCAGATGCTTATATCTTTTCTTTTCTCCTTTGCTTTTCGCCTCTCTTCTTTTCAGTGCTATTTGTAAGGCTTCTCCAGACAGCCATTTTGCTTTTTTGCATTTCTTTTCCATGGGGATGGTCTTGATCCCTGTCAAAATGGGCCTAGTTGAGGACTAATAGGGAGTTTCTAACCCTGCTGTCTCTCATGTGAACAAGTGGCTGCCTCAGTTTCTCTGATTAGCCCTTTGGTTCCCTCAGAGCCAAGCCCTGGCCTGAATCTCCAAGTTGCAAGTAGCCTCTGTCGTCTCTCCAGTTGTGCCTGAGCCTGGCCTTGGTGCCTGTCACCCAAGCCCAGGAGTCCCGAGAGTCCCAGGACCTTATTTTCCTCCAAGTTCAGCGCAGCCCTGGCGCAGGTCAGCCCCCATCCCTTGTCTGTTCTGGATCGAGCTTCCTTCCCCTTCCTCCAGTCTTCTGGGTCTGGTGCCCCAGAATGCGTTGTGTCTGATAAGGAGCAACAGACTTTGAGAGGCTTCCAACATCAAGACAAAGAGTGTGGCTATTACATGGTGGCCAGTTACACAGACCTCAGGGGCTCCTGCGGGTGGGCAGTGGGGGTGGGTACAGGGAGGCCGCTGGGGACCAATGCAGCAACTTTGGGGTGCACAGGGAGGCCCGAGTGAAGGTTGGATGTGTTCTGAAGGGCAGAGCTCACTGTGGCCAAGTGTAAGAAACAGGGAGAGCTAAGGGAACAGCAGATCTATGCCCTTTACTGCACAGATGCTGATACTCTAGACCAGAGAGGCGACGACAACTGCCTAGTGTTACATAGCATATGTTTCCAGCCCCAAGTCACCAAGGGTGTCTGGGCTCCTCAAGAAGCTCTCTTGTGTTCCCTTATTTCTCCCCAGGAGATAGTAAGAGGCAATCCCCTGGACTGAGGCAGGTCTGGGTTTCTGTCCCAGCATCCTCATCCATAAGCTGTGTGACCTTGGACACGGCACTCAACCTCTCTGAGCACAAGCATTTTTGCCTTTCAGATGTAGACAGTGCTGCCTTCTCACAGGGCTGTTAGGGAGAGTTAAGGGCCATTAAAGTGGTTAGTACAGCACCTGACACCTAGCAGGGCTGTCCTAATACCTCTATTAAACATTTTTAGCTTTTGAAGGATCCAGGGATCATTAGAAAGAGGCAAGAACTAGTTGAATGGGCCAGAGAGGAGGGGCTCAGAAAGGAGACAGGAGGCAGCCAGGCCATCCACCCAGCCATGGGGTCAGCTCTCTAGTCTCCAGGCCAGAAGAACCAATGTAGTGGACAGAGTAGCAGGCTCCAAGCCCAAGAAGTCACTCTCTGCCACCCTCTATGGCCTCCAGAGGCCCCCAGCTCTGCCAGGAAAAGCTACAAGGCCTTTGAACTGCCTAGGTCCTGGGATCCTGGCTGAGCTAGGGCTGGGGAGGCAAATATCTGGGCAGCCAGGGGCCACGTTCAGGGCTTTCTGTCCTTCCTTCAGGATCAGAATGTGCCAGGGGTGTCCAGCTGCGAGGACAGCGGCCTGGCCACTGTGTAGGCGGTGGGCAGACACCAAGCTTGCAGATCCCCGGCGCCTGCAGCGGAAGCCCCTGGCCGAGGACGGAAAATGCCACTCGGGGTGCACAATCCGTCCTGTTGTAATCCCCAGGGCTGGCGTCACCCAGGCCTATCCAAAAACTGTCGTGCAGGGTCTGAACTCATACTTGTGTGTCTGCCATGGGAGCCGGGGGAGTCGCGGGGGCCATAAAAACAACCCCAAATGTTTCATTTGCTTTTGCACTTTTTTGCTGCAGACCACTTGGCTGCCGGTGCCAGCTGGGAGCTGGGGCCCAGCAAGAGCGCAGAGTTATGGGGCAGCGCTAAGTGCTCTGTTTGTATGAAACTGCCAAAATGTTAGTACAAAGTGGTAGGTGTTTGTGCTGCAGATAATAACTGATGGGCTCCCGGGCGGGAGGCGGACGCCTGGTTATTATGGCCGCGGCTCTTCTGAGAAATGCTGCAGCCGCCTCCAGAGCAGCAGCAATATTTCTCTGAGCGTTCAGGGCCGGCCTGGCAGCTAATGGGCACGCCTGGGCCTTAGGAGTCAGCCCTGAGAGGGGTGGAGGCGGGCCACTGGTGTTTATCTGATTCTTGGGGTTTGCTCTTGCTGGCCAAAGAAGCCCATTCCTTGGAACGTTCCAGAACCCACTATGCTCTGGAAGGGGTAGAGGCTGTTTGGGGATGCCAAGTGTCTGACGGTCCCACTCTGGGGAAGCTGAAGAAGCTGTCATCTAAAGGGGCTTAGGAGCTGTGACAGGGAGTGTGCGTCTAGACCCTGAAGGATGACCTGTTCATTAATGTTACTGGTGCTCACTCCTTGCCAGGTTTTTTTCTGGACAGTAAGGCTACAGTAGTGAATAAAACCAGAAGAAGCCTCATCCTTGTCCATTCTAGTGTGTGGTGACAGACAAAAAAACGAATGCGCAGATATGTGATACATCAGGTGATGAGAAGAGCTAAGGCGTAAAAGAAAAAAAAAAAGCTAGGTTAAAAAAAAATTGCACAAACAGTGGAGTAGGGCAGCTGAGGATGTGGGCAAGGCAGGGAGATGCCAGGCCAGAGCAGCGAGATCTTGGGTGAGGTCCCTGCAGCGCATGGCACTCATAGCTAAGATGGGAGAGCGGTGAACATCCCATTCCTGCAGTGGGTGTTGTTTCCTGTGCACTTATATGTCTTGTTAATACCACGCTATGAAGCCAAGGTGGGTGCCACAGGTGTGCTCAGTTGCTAATCATATCTGACTCTGCCACCGCAGTGGACTGTAGCCCACCATCTTGGGTGAGGTCCCTGCAGCGCATGGCACTCATAGCTAAGATGGGAGAGCGGTGAACATCCCATTCCTGCAGTGGGTGTTGTTTCCTGTGCACTTATATGTCTTGTTAATACCACGCTATGAAGCCAAGGTGGGTGCCACAGGTGTGCTCAGTTGCTAATCATATCTGACTCTGCCACCGCAGTGGACTGTAGCCCACCAGGCTCCTCTGTCCGTGGAATCCTCCAGGCAAGAATACTGGAGTGGGTTGCCATTTTCTACTCCAGGGGGTCTTCCCGACCCAGGTGTCAAACCCTTGTCTCCGGTGTCTCCTGCATTGGGAGGCAGATTCTTTACCACTGAGCCTCCTGGGAAGCCACTGGGCCCTTGAGACAGAGGAGTAAATGGAGGCTCAAAGAGGCTGCAGGTGTGAGAGCAGGGCTGGGACTTGGGCCAAGGCCCACCTGACTCTAAGGCCCACGGCCTCCCAGCCTGCATCACTGGCTTCCGGTGTGCTGGTGGGGAAGCCTGCCAACCTGGGAGTCACAGCCATGTGATTGCAGCAACTCTTTTTACTTCTTCTAGTTTTGGTGTTTCCTCATTCCCGGTGGGTTTCAGGGAGCAATAACTATGAGATTTCTTCTATAACATATACATAAAGCCTTTGGCTTAATGCCTAGCTCAAGCACCCCTTTATAAATGTCTAAGCTAATGTGGGCATTCTGATTTTCTCCTTTGCCTGAGGGCCCTGGGAGGGTGGAATGTCATCCCCAGCATCCCTGGTGCCAGAGGCTGTGTGTGGCCCTTGTCCTTGGTCAGTTGGGCCTCCACAGGGCTCTGCAGCTCTCTGTACATGGCCCCTGAGCCCCTGGCTCCACCCCCCTGGACATACACCTTGTCATCCCTGGTGTCCTAGAGGCCCTGAATTCGCCAGTGACTCTGATGGCACAGCCTCCCTTAAAGAGTGAAGGAGTCCTTGAGCCCCAGCTCTGAGTTGTGCGCCCTGTTCCCAACTGGTTCTCAGTTGCAGATGGGGAATCATCTTGCTGAGGGCTGGCAGCATCCTGCTGGGTAAACAGGCCTCTAGCTATTAAGACGGGCTTCCTTGGTGGCTCAAACAGTAAAGAATCTGCCTGCAATGTGGGAGACCTGAGTTCAGTCCCAGGGTCGGGAAGGTCCCCTGGAGAGAAGCATGGCAACCCACTCCAGTATTCTTGCCTGGAGAATCCCCGTGGACAGAGGAGCCTGGTGGGCTACAGTCCATGGGGTTGCAAAGGGTCAGAAGTGACTGAGCGATTCAGCACAGGACATAGCTATTAAGGAAGCCCCGGGGACTTTCCTGGTGGTCCAGTGATCCACCTAGCAATCCCCCTAGCAATGCAGAAGACACAGGCTCCATCCTTGGTCGGGGAACTAAGTGTCCACATGCCCTGGAGCAACTAAGCTGGAGCAACACAGCTACTGAGCCCGCCTGCTCTGGAGCGGATGCGCCAAACCTGAAGAGTCTGTGCGCCGCCAGGAAGGATTCAACCTGCGACAGCTAAGATGTGGTACTACCAAATAAATGAATTAATTTATTAAAAAAAAAAGAAGAGCCCCCCTCCCCCCGCCTACTGCCGCCTTTGCTGACATATGTGTTGATTCCTGCTCTGTCTTTTAACAGCTGGTTCAGGTTTCTCCTCTGAATGTCATCCCTGGTGTCCTAGAGGCCCTGAATTCGCCAGTGACTCTGATGGCACAGCCTCCCTTAAAGAGAGAAGGAGTCCTTGAGCCCCAGCTCTGAGTTGTGCGCCCTGTTCCCAACTGGTTCTTAGTTGCAGATGGGGAATCATCTTGCTGAGGGCCGGCAGCATCCTGCTGGGTAAACAGGCCTCTAGCTATTAAGACGGGCTTCCTTGGTGGCTCAGACAGTAAAGAATCTGCCTGCAATGTGGGAGACCTGAGTTCAGTCCCAGGGTCGGGAAGGTCCCCTGGAGAGAAGCATGGCAACCCACTCCAGTATTCTTGCCTGGAGAATCCCCGTGGACTGAGGAGCCTGGTGGGCTACAGTCCATGGGGTTGCAAAGGGTCAGACATGACTGAGCGATTCAGCACAGGACATAGCTATTAAGGAAGCCCCAGGGACTTTCCTGGTGGTCCAGTGATCCACCTAGCAATCCCCCTAGCAATGCAGAAGACACAGGTTCCATCCTTGGTCGGGGAACTAAGTGTCCACATGCCCTGGAGCGACTAAGCTGGAGCAACACAGCTACTGAGCCCGCCTGCTCTGGAGCGGATGTGCCAGACCTGAAGAGTCTGTGCGCCGCCAGGAAGGATTCGACCTGTGACAGCTAGGACGCGGTACTACCAAATAAATGAGTTAATTTATTTAAAAAAAAAGAAGAGCCCCCCCCCACCACCACTACCGCCTTTGCTGACATATGTGTTGATTCCTGCTCTGTCTTTTAACAGCTGGTTCAGGTTTCTCCTCTGAGAGCAGGAAGAAGGATGGACTCCAGAGCTGACCATGAATAGACCGTGTTTGTTTGCTGAATTCTCTGACTCAATGTCTCCAAAGAGGGCCTCTAAATGTCATTGCAAATTCAACATGCATCCCAATCTAGAACACCCCTAGAAAGCTCATTTTAGTCCAAGAAGTTCCTTATAAGTGGAATTTTCAGCTGGATGTATGGCTTTTCATCTAAAGGTGAGAGATCCTGTCTCCACTGTAACTCGGTGCAGTCATACAACTAAGTTCTGTCCAGTGGGACTGAGTGGAAGTGATGTGAACAATGTCTGGATTATGCCCTTAAGGGGGAAGGTGAGCCCTGGATCCTCCAGCTTGCTTCCTGGAACACAGAGAGGGTGGCAGCCACCTGACCCAGATGGCAAGGGCCACACCCAAGGGTGGGCAGAGCAACAGGTGGAAGAATACTGGGCCACTGACATGATGGAGCCCTGACTCCAAGCCTGGGTTGCTTGTTACACAAAAGAGAAATATACTCCATCTTACTTAAGCTACTGTTATTTTGAGGTTTTGTTACAACAGATGAACCTCTATCCTACTTAATACAGCTAGGACTTGGGGGTCTCTTGGCCATCCCCCAAAAGCTGATGCTCAAGAGAGACTGCTGAGCCAGAGAACAGACCTGACTCCTGTAATGAAAAATATTATTGCTGCCAGTAACATCTTCTTATTGCGGCCCCCAGGCATCCCTATACGTCAGGTGCTTCACAGACGCCTCGGGTTGTGCACTGTCAATGAGGCTCAGAGAGGCGAAGTGATTTGTCCAAGGTCACATGTGAGTGAGTAACAAAGCCAAAATCAGAACTTGGCATGTCTGATTTCTAGTCCAGTCCTCTTTCACCTCTAGCAGAGCCTCCTGCCCATCTATAAATCTATAAATAATGTGTGAAGTGTGTGTATGTGTGGTGTAGGGGGAGGAAAGGAGAGCTTAATCCTGCTTTAGTCTTTAAATAGGGACATCAAAGCAGCATTCTCGGGGTGGGGTGGGGGCTCCTTCCAGAGACAGCTGGAGGAATCACACTTGCTGAATCCAGGCTGCTGCCCTTCGCCTTCTGGCCTGCAGTCTCTGCCTTCTGGGGCTTCTCAGAACAAGGCTGTCCCTTGCCTGCAGAAACAGCTTCAAGAGGAACTAGTGGTACAGTTCTGCAGGGACCACTTCTGGGGACCCAGCTCTAGATGATCCCCAGGAATGAGTAGATGACCAAAGGAACCCAAGAGGCCAGCTCTGGCATCCTCATCTGTGATCTGGCAGTAACACTAATGCCACCGACCTCACTGGATTTCTGTGAGAAGTGAAGGAATAATGCCTGTCAGGGTGCTCTGTAAAGTAAGAGCTGTTCCAGGGCTCATGAAGCTAGTTGAAAAGTCCAGAAAACCAAGGGCTTGTCTGGTTTGTACTGGACTCAGAGAAATGGAAATAATTGATGTAACTACAAAGGGTGTGTCCTCTACAAACGTCCTGGCTGCTTTACACGTCTGGGAGGCATCCAAGAGGGTAGGGTGGAGGTGGGGACTTGGAGCCTTCAGTTACCATGTGAGCTTGAGTGAGTCAGCTTCTTATTGTCTTCAGTTTCCCCTCTGCAAGCATCAGCTGGCTGTAGATCCACTCTGTGATGATCGTTTTATACACACACACACATATATCTGTTAATTTGGTTTATATATTTTCTAAATAGTTGGAATAGGATTTTTTTTCCCTATTCTTGTTTCAAGTTTTTATATCTCTTTTCATGAGTGAGATTGGCCAGCTATTTCTTTATTTTTTTTTTCCTACTATTCTTTTGTGGTTTTTGTAACAATATTATCCTTTAGAGAAGGAGTCTGGTATGAGACAAACTATCAGTTTGGTCTTCCAGCTCTGATCTCTACTGGACGTGATTGAATAGTCAGAGATGACATTTTCAGCCTTCATTGAGTTGATTGTGGCCCCTCCATGTGATTAAATGAGCACTGATGCAACATGAGTTTAAAGTAAAATTGCTTGCCCTGGGCGCTTTTTCTTTCCACGAACTGGCAGACAAATGTGTCCATAACCAAACTTCACTCATGCAGATGACAACAATACCCTAAGGAATGATCAGGCATCAACATGGAGGAGGTTGTACTCCCTAAATAACGTGGTAAAGTGGATCTGCCTAACCAGCCTACTGCTGCTGCTGTGGGTGGTGATTGTTTGGTTGACTTTTTCTATTGACTTACACCTTACTTGCTCAATAGGAATGTGTTTGCAGTTGGTGGAGAACTACTTTATAGAGTAATATTGTGGTTGATTGTTTGATAAATGATCTTCATGTGCTTGAAAAGCTATGATCTATACTGGGTACAGGGGCTTCCCAGGTGGCTAGTGGTAAAGAACCTGTCTGCCAATGCAGGAGGCAAAAAAGGGTTTGATCCCTGGGTCAGGAAGAGCCCCTGGAGGAGCGCATGACAACCCACTCCAGGATTCTTGCCTGGAGAATCCCATGGACAGAGGAGCCTGGCAGGCTACGGTCCATGGGGTCACCGCCTTTGCTGACATATGTGTTGATTCCTGCTCTGTCTTTTAACAGCTGGTTCAGGTTTCTCCTCTGAGAGCAGGAAGAAGGATGGACTCCAGAGCTGACCATGAATAGACCGTGTTTGTTTGCTGAATTCTCTGACTCAATGTCTCCAAAGAGGGCCTCTAAATGTCATTGCAAATTCAACATGCATCCCAATCTAGAACACCCCTAGAAAGCTCATTTTAGTCCAAGAAGTTCCTTATAAGTGGAATTTTCAGCTGGATGTATGGCTTTTCATCTAAAGGTGAGAGATCCTGTCTCCACTGTAACTCGGTGCAGTCATACAACTAAGTTCTGTCCAGTGGGACTGAGTGGAAGTGATGTGAACAATGTCTGGATTATGCCCTTAAGGGGGAAGGTGAGCCCTGGATCCTCCAGCTTGCTTCCTGGAACACAGAGAGGGTGGCAGCCACCTGACCCAGATGGCAAGGGCCACACCCAAGGGTGGGCAGAGCAACAGGTGGAAGAATACTGGGCCACTGACATGATGGAGCCCTGACTCCAAGCCTGGGTTGCTTGTTACACAAAAGAGAAATATACTCCATCTTACTTAAGCTACTGTTATTTTGAGTTTTTGTTACAACAGATGAACCTCTATCCTACTTAATACAGCTAGGACTTGGGGGTCTCTTGGCCATCCCCCAAAAGCTGATGCTCAAGAGAGACTGCTGAGCCAGAGAACAGACCTGACTCCTGTAATGAAAAATATTATTGCTGCCAGTAACATCTTCTTATTGCGGCCCCCAGGCATCCCTATACGTCAGGTGCTTCACAGACGCCTCGGGTTGTGCACTGTCAATGAGGCTCAGAGAGGATTTTAGTCCAAGAAGTTCCTTATAAGTGGAATTTTCAGCTGGATGTATGGCTTTTCATCTAAAGGTGAG
Organism: Oreotragus oreotragus; assembly: GCA_006410675.1. Lineage (NCBI taxonomy): Eukaryota > Metazoa > Chordata > Mammalia > Artiodactyla > Bovidae > Oreotragus > Oreotragus oreotragus. The sequence goes on along the minus strand of SJYX01016433.1, from coordinate 250,781 downwards.
AGATCCTGTCTCCACTGTAACTCGGTGCAGTCATACAACTAAGTTCTGTCCAGTGGGACTGAGTGGAAGTGATGTGAACAATGTCTGGATTATGCCCTTAAGGGGGAAGGTGAGCCCTGGATCCTCCAGCTTGCTTCCTGGAACACAGAGAGGGTGGCAGCCACCTGACCCAGATGGCAAGGGCCACACCCAAGGGTGGGCAGAGCAACAGGTGGAAGAATACTGGGCCACTGACATGATGGAGCCCTGACTCCAAGCCTGGGTTGCTTGTTACACGAAAGAGAAATATACTCCATCTTACTTAAGCTACTGTTATTTTGAGTTTTTGTTACAACAGATGAACCTCTATCCTACTTAATACAGCTAGGACTTGGGGGTCTCTTGGCCATCCCCCAAAAGCTGATGCTCAAGAGAGACTGCTGAGCCAGAGAACAGACCTGACTCCTGTATTGAAAAATATTATTGCTGCCAGTAACATCTTCTTATTGCGGCCCCCAGGCATCCCTATACGTCAGGTGCTTCACAGACGCCTCGGGTTGTGCACTGTCAATGAGGCTCAGAGAGGTGAAGTGATTTGTCCAAGGTCACATGTGAGTGAGTAACAAAGCCAAAATCAGAACTTGGCGTGTCTGATTTCTAGTCCAGTCCTCTTTCACCTCTAGCAGAGCCTCCTGCCCATCTATAAATCTATAAATAATGTGTGAAGTGTGTGTATGTGTGGTGTAGGGGGAGGAAAGGAGAGCTTAATCCTGCTTTAGTCTTTAAATAGGGACATCAAAGCAGCATTCTCGGGGTGGGGTGGGGGCTCCTTCCAGAGACAGCTGGAGGAATCACACTTGCTGAATCCAGGCTGCTGCCCTTCACCTTCTGGCCTGCAGTCTCTGCCTTCTGGGGCTTCTCAGAACAAGGCTGTCCCTTGCCTGCAGAAACAGCTTCAAGAGGAACTAGTGGTACAGTTCTGCAGGGACCACTTCTGGGGACCCAGCTCTAGATGATCCCCAGGAATGAGTAGATGACCAAAGGAACCCAAGAGGCCAGCTCTGGCATCCTCATCTGTGATCTGGCAGTAACACTAATGCCACCGACCTCACTGGATTTCTGTGAGAAGTGAAGGAATAATGCCTGTCAGGGTGCTCTGTAAAGTAAGAGCTGTTCCAGGGCTCATGAAGCTAGTTGAAAAGTCCAGAAAACCAAGGGCTTGTCTGGTTTGTACTGGACTCAGAGAAATGGAAATAATTGATGTAACTACAAAGGGTGTGTCCTCTACAAACGTCCTGGCTGCTTTACACGTCTGGGAGGCATCCAAGAGGGTAGGGTGGAGGTGGGGACTTGGAGCCTTCAGTTACCATGTGAGCTTGAGTGAGTCAGCTTCTTATTGTCTTCAGTTTCCCCTCTGCAAGCATCAGCTGGCTGTAGATCCACTCTGTGATGATCGTTTTATACACACACACACATATATCTGTTAATTTGGTTTATATATTTTCTAAATAGTTGGAATAGGATTTTTTTTCCCTATTCTTGTTTCAAGTTTTTATATCTCTTTTCATGAGTGAGATTGGCCAGCTATTTCTTTATTTTTTTTTTCCTACTATTCTTTTGTGGTTTTTGTAACAATATTATCCTTTAGAGAAGGAGTCTGGTATGAGACAAACTATCAGTTTGGTCTTCCAGCTCTGATCTCTACTGGACGTGATTGAATAGTCAGAGATGACATTTTCAGCCTTCATTGAGTTGATTGTGGCCCCTCCATGTGATTAAATGAGCACTGATGCAACATGAGTTTAAAGTAAAATTGCTTGCCCTGGGCGCTTTTTCTTTCCACGAACTGGCAGACAAATGTGTCCATAACCAAACTTCACTCATGCAGATGACAACAATACCCTAAGGAATGATCAGGCGTCAACATGGAGGAGGTTGTACTCCCTAAATAACGTGGTAAAGTGGATCTGCCTAACCAGCCTACTGCTGCTGCTGCGGGTGGTGATTGTTTGGTTAACTTTTTGCTATTGACTTACACCTTACTTGCTCAATAGGAATGTGTTTGCAGTTGGTGGAGAACTACTTTATAGAGTAATATTGTGGTTGATTGTTTGATAAATGATCTTCATGTGCTTGAAAAGCTATGATCTATACTGGGTACAGGGGCTTCCCAGGTGGCTAGTGGTAAAGAACCTGTCTGCCAATGCAGGAGGCAAAAAAGGGTTTGATCCCTGGGTCAGGAAGAGCCCCTGGAGGAGCGCATGACAACCCACTCCAGGATTCTTGCCTGGAGAATCCCATGGACAGAGGAGCCTGGCAGGCTACGGTCCATGGGGTCGCAAACAGTTGGACACGACTGAAGTGGCTCAACACACACAGACACATACACATACTGGATATAACAGGCTTCCCAAGTGGCACTGGCATGAAGAACCCACTTGCCAACGCAGGAGGCATAAGAGAGGGTTTGATCCCTGGGTTGGGAAGATCCCCCGGAGGAGGTCGTGGCAACCCACTCCAGGATTCTTGCCTGGAGAATCCCATGGACCAAGAAGCGTGGTGGGCTACACAAAGATCCAGATGTGACTGAAGTGACTTAGCACACACACACATATGGGGTACAGAGTTTTAATTAAGCGAGTGGATTGTGTTGTCCAAATGTCTGTATCTTTCCTCAGTTTTTATTTGCTTCATCTGTCAGTAGAGAGATGTGTTGAACTCTCACTATGAAGGTAAGTTTTCATTTCCTTTCTATATGTCTAACAAGTTTAAAGTTATTTTATAAGGTGAATGTAAGTAAAGAGCCTGTATAACTTCCTGAAGATTAACCCTGTTGAGATGTAATGAATTCTGGGCTCTTTGTAATGAATTCTGGGCTCTTTGTAATGAATTCTGGGCTCTTTGTAATGAATTCTGGGCCCCTGATATTTTTATATCAATATGCATGCATGCCAAGTTGCTTCAGTTGTGTCTGACTCTTTGCGGCCCCACAGACTGTAGCCCACCAGGCTGCTCTGTCCATGGGATTCTCAGGCAAGAATACTTGAGTGGGTAGCCATTCCCTTCTCCAGGGGGTCTTCCTGACCCAGGGATCGAACCTGCATCTCTCATGCCTCCTGCCTTGGCAGGTGGCACTAGGGCCACCTGGGAAGCCCCATCAGTATATCTACTCCAGATTTATTAAACTTGATCTAGTATATTTTTTCCATCCTTTTACTTTCAATCTTTTTTTGTGTGTCCTTGTCTTTTAGACTTATTTCTTTGAAACAGCATATAGTTATATTTTCTGTCCAGTATGGTGAGCTCTGATATTTTATCTGGTGACTTAAGTCTCTATATTTATTGTTTTGGTTGACATATTTGTATTTGCTTCTTGCAGCTTACTCTTTACCTCCTCTTTGCCTCCTCTTTTCTGTACTTTCTCTTGCTTTATTCTTCTTGCTTTTAATGGTTATTACTGGTTTAACTTTAATTTTTTTTCTTCCACATTTTTGTAAGTTATACATTTAATTTATATTCTTTTACTTACTCCATTTGCTTTTTGTCTTGTACCCTCAACATTGTTAAGCAATGTCTAAACATTTCTTCTCAGCAGTATGGTGGTGGTGGTTTAGTTGCTAAGTGATGTCCAACCATTTGTGACCCCATGGACTGTAGCCCACCAAGTTCCTCTGTCCATGGGGATTCTCCAAGCAAGAATACTGGAGTGGGCTGCCATTTCCTTCTCCATTTCAGCAGTATAGGAAACATCAAAAGAATGTTCAAATGCTTTAATACAGTCACCCTTCTCCTGAGTGACATGGTACTGTCATTGGATAATTTAGAGCTGTCTTCTTTAAACCTCATATTTGTATATTTTCTATTGTTATTATTGAGGTGGTTATTATTATTATATTTACCTTAAAGATAATGTCTGGTTTGTGTTTACCTATATGTTCACCAAAATTTTCATTCTTTCTTGCACTTCTGAGAATGTGTTCCTTCTTCTGACGTTATTCTTTTAGGGAAAGTCACTGATCGTAAACTGTGTTTTGCCCTCAAACTTGAAAGTGATTTTTTTCATTTGCTTGTCTTTGGTTTTTGTTTTTTGGATAGTTACTTTCTCTTAGCACCTGGATGATCTTACTCTACTGTATTCTGGCTTCAGTTAGTGATGGGAATTTTGCTGTCAATCTAATTGTCATTCCTTTGGGGATGATCTGCTTTGCTCCTTTGCAAAGCGGGATTTAGGATCTTCTCTTTGTCACTGGTTCTTCTGCACTCTCACTGCAACATTGCATGAATTTATTTGCTTAGTCTTGTTTGATATACTTATGTTTATGTTTTACATTTCTGCATCTGTAGATTTATAAATTTTCATCAGTGCTGGACACTTTCTCAGCCATCGCTTCTTTGAATATTGGCTCTCTTTCATTTATTATTACTCCTTCTCATTTCATCCTTCATATCACTTGGCCTTTCATCCATCTCCCTTCCTGAGCTACATTCTCAGAAATCTCATCAGCTCTGTCTTCCAGATCACTAATTCTCTATTCAATTGTGTCTAATCCACTGTTTAACTCAGCCACTGAATTTTAAATTTCAAAAAAAATTTTTCACTTCTCCAAGTTCTATGTTACTCATTTTCATATTTGCCTGGTTAGTCTTGATATTTTTTTTGCCCCGTGAACATTTTTAGCTCTTTATTCTAGCTCTTTATTTATTTAATATAGGGTGATTTAATACAGGGTTATCATATCTTAGGTGTTACGATTCCAACATCTAAAGCATTTGAAGGTCAAAATCATTTGGATGATTCTTACCCATTTCATATATGTTTGATAGTTTCCATTGTGAGCTCATTTTTCATTGAACTTATCTGATAATCCCGTCAGACCTTGACTGATAGGTTATTTTTTCAGAGAATTGATATATAATTCTGATGAGAAGCAAGGAGCTCTAGAGATCTGGATCTACTTTAGTCCCCTTCAGAGTTTCCCCAATTAAAGTTGAAGTCTTGGTCAGATCTGACCTTGCCTTCTGTACAGGGCTAGTCTCCTCTCCATAGTATTGATGTTTGCACTCCAGCGAATTCTGCCTTTTACATGTGAGTTTCAGTTTGCTGATCTTGCTCTCTTTTTTGTCCATGTCTGGCCATGGGAATTTCCCTTACTTTCTAGGGAGCCCAGAAATACATTAAAGAATTCTGTTTGCTGTAATTAGTGCAGGATCCAAGGGGAGAGCTTTTCAGAGTTTATTGGGGCTTTGCTGCCAGGCAGAGAAGTAGCACACAAATTCTGTTCTCTAACTGAGCCCTTTCAGTGGAAGCAGGGCAGGCGGGCCAGGGCGTTAGCAGCCCTGGGGACAGGGCAGGCTCCTGGGTGCTGGGTAGCTCAGACATGGGTCTTACCTGAGTGGACTGAGGCTCTTCATGGGTGAGATGAGCACTGAGGGAAGGACCAGATGACAGGCCTGAAGGAGAGGGAGAGGCAGACAGCAGGACATGCTATGAGGAGTTGGTATCTCTGGAACTGGGAGACAGAAAGGCTTTGAGGCAATTCTTGTTGTTCCTTCTGGGGATCAGCTTTCCACACAGTCCTGGAGTGGGACACTTGGTTTAAAGAGGCAGAGACCAGCCACGTACAAGTGCCTCTGTGGATACAGAGACTTGCACAACACCTGTCTACTGGGCATTTAATCAGCCTGTGAGCATCCCAGTCAGTGCAATAGGACTCAGAAGGAAATAGGATCAGCATGGGCTAGAAAAGGCACACCAGGCTTGCCTGTCTTCTCACCTGTGCATCACCTGTTCCCTTGGTCTGGGATGGTCTCTCCTCTGTTTCTACCCTGATGCTTCCTATATATTCCTCAGCATCCAGCCCAATGGTCACGCTTCAGTGAAGGCCTCCGGCTTTCCTGGGTTGTCCGAGGCTGCCTCTCGTGTAACCCACAGCACTTGCAATCTCACTCTCTTTTCTGCTTATCTCAGTGGTCACAAAGTATCTCCTGCTCTGCCAGCTCACTGCTGGGCTCTGGCGCAGGAACCAGTCTTACTGACGTCTTGGTCCCAGACAGTCAATGTGGCCTGGGGCTATGAGTGTGGACTCTGCAACCCGAGGCCAACTCCATTACATAAGGCTAGATCTCCTTGGCATTACTGCTTAACACCTCTGTGTGTTCCTTGGGTCCCTCATCTGAAAACTGGACCTAAAATAGTACCTCTTCAAAGCACTGCTGCAAAGGTTTACAGACTCAACACTGGCCAGGCACTTCGGAGGCACAGAACGTGTTGTCTGTCATCCTCCTGCATCGGCACGAAGTGCACAGCGTCAGGCACTGGCATCGCGAATGAACAACTTAAGTCGGTCCTTTTAGGCAGAGTCGCATTTAGCTAGGAGGGCAAGCTTATCTGTGGCAGAGATTTCCAAGTTGTAGGAAACTTAAACTCACTCGCTCTACTTCCAGTACCAGGAGGAACAGCTGGGCTTGCAGGACCTGATAGCCCCTCGGAAGTCATTTACTCTCACTTTCGGCTCCTACTTGTGCCTTGTTCTCTCTGCAGGAGCATTTATTCCCACATCTGGGGTTTTGTGTATATCTCTGGTATGAGCTCCAAGTGCCAACAGATGCTGAAGCCTGTTAAGACTGATCCTGCGGCCAATAGACTCAGGGTTCCAAATCCAGATCCTCAAAGGAAACGTTCTGATGGTCCCAGCTTCCCTAGGAGCTGTGGCTCTGCATTGGTGAGCTGATGCCAGGGAAGAGGATGGTGTTGACCTGGTAGTCAAAGGTCACAGGAGGTGGGAGGAGGCTGTGGCCAAGCAGGCCACTGTGGGAGTCCCTAGGTGACAGAGAGACAGCAGGATCAGAGCCAAGACGGGGCTTTCGAAGAGGACTCTGGAGTTCAAGGCACCTTGGACGCTCCATCCCTGCTCCTCGCAGGCAGCCTGTGGAGCCCAGGAGCTGGGCGACAGGCCAGGTGGACCCGGGTCAGGGCGGAAGGCCTCTCAGTCCCTTGAACTGGGTGAGGTTTCACCTTGGCCAACCTGGAGCCCACCCTCAGGCTTTGGGACTGAGGAGCTCCTGGTTCCATCAGACGGACAGCCGCACAAGGTGTGTGAGCAGCTGGAGAGGCAGTCCACGACTTGCCACGGAAGCATCGTCTCTGACACCGCCACAGCCAGGGCCTGCCTTCATGCCAGATGCGTCATTGGCTGGCCCCCGAGCCTCTGGCTTCTGAGCTGCTGAAGCCGCTCCCACGGCCAGCCCGGCTCTGGGCCCCCACTCCTTCAGTACTGCAGCCTCTTCAGATACAACTCCTGTTTATTGGAGGCTGCATCGGGCAGGCCACACACGCCTGAAGTCCAGACATTAACCTGTGGTGTTTATGGCAGTGATGATTATTTCCATCATTCAGAGGAGCAAGCTGAGAACCAGAAAGTGAAGGGGTTGCCTGAGGCCACAGAGCTCCTAAGTGGCAGAACGCAATTTGGACGGAGTCTCATAAACACAAGTTCTGGACTTGATTCCCATGCTGCCTCTGACGGGAGAGGGCTGGAGGCCATCCGTCCTCCGCAGCCACCTTTTCACTCCTTTCGGCTCATTCATTATACAGGATGTGTTTTCTGAGCACACACTGTGTGTCACACATGGGCATTGTGCTAGATTCAGAGGTAAATCAAATGTGAATCTTACCCTCAAGTAGCTCACAATCTATTATTTGCCATGATTGTAAAGGAAATGCATAAAATCTATAAGAAAAGAGCCTCTGATTAGAGCTGAGAACTGGTCCTCACAGAGCAAACCAGTTCCCTCTTTCGTGGCTCGTGCAGGATCAGGTCCAGACTCTTTTGCAAGGCTCCTCAGCCCCGTCGAGGTCCAGCCCCACCTCCCTCTCCAGCCTCATCCTTGTCACGCCCCCGCCATGCCCTGCTTGTTCCCTGAAGGTGACTGCTGCTGCTGAGTCGCTTCAGTCGTGTTCGACTCTGTGCGACCCCATAGACGGCAGCCCACCAGGCTCCCCCGTCCCTGGGATTCTCCAGGCAAGAACACTGGAGTGGGTTGCCATTTCCTTCTCCAAAGCATGAAAGTGAAAAGTGAAAGGGAAGTCGCTCAGTCGTGTCCGACACTTTACAGCCCCATGGACTGCAGCCCACCAGGCTCCTCCGTCCGTGGGATTCTCCAGGCAAGAGTACCGGAGTGGGGTGCCATTGCCTTCTCCCTGTAGGCGACTACTCTTTCTCTTTCCTTTGTCTCAGCCCCCACTGCTTCCTGCAAAGCCCTGTCTCCCTTTGTTCCCTCTTCAGAACAGAGACCCATGATCTCCTCTTGGAGAGTTCCCCTGTGCCCTCCTCTGTGGGGCTCTACGGCCCTCGCCTTCTATAGACAGAAACCACTCCCTTCTCTGAAGCCTCTCTGTATCCTGAACAATTGACTGTGGGTGGAGAGGTGGGCCCCAAATGTGATGTCCATCTGGAACCTGTAAATGTGACCTTAATAGGAAAAAAAGGGGTCTCTAGGAGTGGGGTGCCATTGCCTTCTCCCTGTAGGCGACTACTCTTTCTCTTTCCTTTGTCTCAGCCCCCACTCCTTCCTGCAAAGCCCTGTCTCCCTTTGTTCCCTCTTCAGAACAGAGACCCATGATCTCCTCTTGGAGAGTTCCCCTGTGCCCTCCTCTGTGGGGCTCTACGGCCCTCGCCTTCTATAGACAGAAACCACTCCCTTCTCTGAAGCCTCTCTGTATCCTGAACAATTGACTGTGGGTGGAGAGGTGGGCCCCAAATGTGATGTCCATCTGGAACCTGTAAATGTGACCTTAATAGGAAAAAAAGGGGTCTCTACAGATGAAGTTCAGGATCTCCAGGTGAGATCATCCTGGATTAGACTGGGTCCTAAACTCAATGACAACTGTCCTTATAAAAGGTCAAGGGGGATTTGATACAGACACAGAGGGGATGACCACCTAGAGATGGAGACAGAGGCTGTCCACGAGCCAAGAGAGGCCGAGAATGGCCAGTTGTCACCAGAAACCAGGAAAGAGCCCCAGAACAGAGGTTCCGGAAACAGTGAACCCTGCTGACACCTCGAGTTCACTCTTCCGGCTTCCAGAACTGTGAGTGAAGCCATGTCAGCCGTTTCCAGCCGCTCCACCTGTGGTCATTCCTCATGGCGGCCCTGGCAACTAGCACAGCCTTGTCTGCAGAACACTGAGAACACTCACAGGCCAGTTCCCATCCACTGGCCTGTGAGCAGGATCTGGTGACCTCTGTTTCTGCATTCCCAGCTCAGTGTCCGTGACATATAATTGGTGCTTAATAAGTGCTCACTGACTTGAATTGGCCAAAGCAAATTCCTCTCTACCAAGTACTTGAAAGAATCTGTTTCATGGACTCAAACTTTGCCCAGTAATAAATGAAATGGCCTGTTAGCATGGGCCTCAGGGAGGCACGAGATTTGGTGGGTCAATTAATAAATCATCAAATGCCTCTGGCCCTGAGTCCACATCCAGATAGATGTGTTTTGCTAGCTTGCTCCTCATTAAAGGATTTCAAGAACAAAGTCCGTTTGGGAAAGGAATAAGTGGTCCTACAGAAGCCATTTTTNTTTGCTGTAATTAGTGCAGGATCCAAGGGGAGAGCTTTTCAGAGTTTATTGGGGCTTTGCTGCCAGGCAGAGAAGTAGCACACAAATTCTGTTCTCTAACTGAGCCCTTTCAGTGGAAGCAGGGCAGGCGGGCCAGGGCGTTAGCAGCCCTGGGGACAGGGCAGGCTCCTGGGTGCTGGGTAGCTCAGACATGGGTCTTACCTGAGTGGACTGAGGCTCTTCATGGGTGAGATGAGCACTGAGGGAAGGACCAGATGACAGGCCTGAAGGAGAGGGAGAGGCAGACAGCAGGACATGCTATGAGGAGTTGGTATCTCTGGAACTGGGAGACAGAAAGGCTTTGAGGCCATTCTTCTTGTTCCTTCTGGGGATCAGCTTTCCACACAGTCCTGGAGTGGGACACTTGGTTTAAAGAGGCAGAGACCAGCCACGTACATGTGCCTCTGTGGATACAGAGAGACTTGCACAACACCTGTCTACTGGGCGTTTAATCAGCCTGTGAGCATCCCAGTCAGTGCAATAGGACTCAGAAGGAAATAGGATCAGCATGGGCTAGAAAAGGCACACCAGGCTTGCCTGTCTTCTCACCTGTGCATCACCTGTTCCCTTGGTCTGGGATGGTCTCTCCTCTGTTTCTACCCTGATGCTTCCTATATATTCCTCAGCATCCAGCCCAATGGTCACGCTTCAGTGAAGGCCTCCGGCTTTCCTGGGTTGTCCGAGGCTGCCTCTCGTGTAACCCACAGCACTTGCAATCTCACTCTCTTTTCTGCTTATCTCAGTGGTCACAAAGTATCTCCTGCTCTGCCAGCTCACTGCTGGGCTCTGGCGCAGGAACCAGTCTTACTGACGTCTTGGTCCCAGACAGTCAATGTGGCCTGGGGCTATGAGTGTGGACTCTGCAACCCGAGGCCAACTCCATTACATAAGGCTAGATCTCCTTGGCATTACTGCTTAACACCTCTGTGTGTTCCTTGGGTCCCTCATCTGAAAACTGGACCTAAAATAGTACCTCTTCAAAGCACTGCTGCAAAGGTTTACAGACTCAACACTGGCCAGGCACTTCGGAGGCACAGAACGTGTTGTCTGTCATCCTCCTGCATCGGCACGAAGTGCACAGCGTCAGGCACTGGCATCGCGAATGAACAACTTAAGTCGGTCCTTTTAGGCAGAGTCGCGTTTAGCTAGGAGGGCAAGCTTATTTGTGGCAGAGATTTCCAAGTTGTAGGAAACTTAAACTCACTCGCTCTACTTCCAGTACCAGGAGGAACAGCTGGGCTTGCAGGACCTGATAGCCCCTCGGAAGTCATTTACTCTCACTTTCGGCTCCTACTTGTGCCTTGTTCTCTCTGCAGGAGCATTTATTCCCACATCTGGGGTTTTGTGTATATCTCTGGTATGAGCTCCAAGTGCCAACAGATGCTGAAGCCTGTTAAGACTGATCCTGCGGCCAATAGACTCAGGGTTCCAAATCCAGATCCTCAAAGGAAACGTTCTGATGGTCCCAGCTTCCCTAGGAGCTGTGGCTCTGCATTGGTGAGCTGATGCCAGGGAAGAGGATGGTGTTGACCTGGTAGTCAAAGGTCACAGGAGGTGGGAGGAGGCTGTGGCCAAGCAGGCCACTGTGGGAGTCCCTAGGTGACAGAGAGACAGCAGGATCAGAGCCAAGACGGGGCTTTCGAAGAGGACTCTGGAGTTCAAGGCACCTTGGACGCTCCATCCCTGCTCCTCGCAGGCAGCCTGTGGAGCCCAGGAGCTGGGCGACAGGCCAGGTGGACCCGGGTCAGGGCGGAAGGCCTCTCAGTCCCTTGAACTGGGTGAGGTTTCACCTTGGCCAACCTGGAGCCCACCCTCAGGCTTTGGGACTGAGGAGCTCCTGGTTCCATCAGACGGACAACCACACAAGGTGTGTGAGCAGCTGGAGAGGCAGTCCACGACTTGCCACGGAAGCATCGTCTCTGACACCGCCACAGCCAGGGCCTGCCTTCATGCCAGATGCGTCATTGGCTGGCCCCCGAGCCTCTGGCTTCTGAGCTGCTGAAGCCGCTCCCACGGCCAGCCCGGCTCTGGGCCCCCACTCCTTCAGTACTGCAGCCTCTTCAGATACAACTCCTGTTTATTGGAGGCTGCATCGGGCAGGCCACACACGCCTGAAGTCCAGACATTAACCTGTGGTGTTTATGGCAGTGATGATTATTTCCATCATTCAGAGGAGCAAGCTGAGAACCAGAAAGTGAAGGGGTTGCCTGAGGCCACAGAGCTCTTAAGTGGCAGAACGCAATTTGGACGGAGTCTCATAAACACAAGTTCTGGACTTGATTCCCATGCTGCCTCTGACGGGAGAGGGCTGGAGGCCATCCGTCCTCTGCAGCCACCTTTTCACTCCTTTCGGCTCATTCATTATACAGGATGTGTTTTCTGAGCACACACTGTGTGTCACACATGGGCATTGTGCTAGATTCAGAGGTAAATCAAATGTGAATCTTACCCTCAAGTAGCTCACAATCTATTATTTGCCATGATTGTAAAGGAAATGCATAAAATCTATAAGAAAAGAGCCTCTGATTAGAGCCGAGAACTGGTCCTCACAGAGCAAACCAGTTCCCTCTTTTGTGGCTCGTGCAGGATCAGGTCCAGACTCTTTTGCAAGGCTCCTCAGCCCCGTCGAGGTCCAGCCCCACCTCCCTCTCCAGCCTCATCCTTGTCACGCCCCCGCCATGCCCTGCTTGTTCCCTGAAGGTGACTGCTGCTGCTGAGTCGCTTCAGTCGTGTTCGACTCTGTGCGACCCCATAGACGGCAGCCCACCAGGCTCCCCCGTCCCTGAGATTCTCCAGGCAAGAACACTGGAGTGGGTTGCCATTTCCTTCTCCAGAGCATGAAAGTGAAAAGTGAAAGGGAAGTCGCTCAGTCGTGTCCGACACTTTACAGCCCCATGGACTGCAGCCCACCAGGCTCCTCCGTCCATGGGATTCTCCAGGCAAGAGTACTGGAGTGGGGTGCCATTGCCTTCTCCCTGTAGGCGACTACTCTTTCTCTTTCCTTTGTCTCAGCCCCCACTGCTTCCTGCAAAGCCCTGTCTCCCTTTGTTCCCTCTTCAGAACAGAGACCCATGATCTCCTCTTGGAGAGTTCCCCTGTGCCCTCCTCTGTGGGGCTCTACGGCCCTCGCCTTCTATAGACAGAAACCACTCCCTTCTCTGAAGCCTCTCTGTATCCTGAACAATTGACTGTGGGTGGAGAGGTGGGCCCCAAATGTGATGTCCATCTGGAACCTGTAAATGTGACCTTAATAGGAAAAAAAGGGGTCTCTACAGATGAAGTTCAGGATCTCCAAGTGAGATCATCCTGGATTAGACTGGGTCCTAAACTCAATGACAACTGTCCTTATAAAAGGTCAAGGGGGATTTGATACAGACACAGAGGGGATGACCACCTAGAGATGGAGACAGAGGCTGTCCACGAGCCAAGAGAGGCCGAGAATGGCCAGTTGTCACCAGAAACCAGGAAAGAGCCCCAGAACAGAGGTTCCGGAAACAGTGAACCCTGCTGACACCTCGAGTTCACTCTTCCGGCTTCCAGAACTGTGAGTGAAGCCATGTCAGCCGTTTCCAGCCGCTCCACCTGTGGTCATTCCTCATGGCGGCCCTGGCAACTAGCACAGCCTTGTCTGCAGAACACTGAGAACACTGTCACAGGCCAGTTCCCATCCACTGGCCTGTGAGCAGGATCTGGTGACCTCTGTTTCTGCATTCCCAGCTCAGTGTCCGTGACATATAATTGGTGCTTAATAAGTGCTCACTGACTTGAATTGGCCAAAGCAAATTCCTCTCTACCAAGTACTTGAAAGAATCTGTTTCATGGACTCAAACTTTGCCCAGTAATAAATGAAATGGCCTGTTAGCATGGGCCTCAGGGAGGCACGAGATTTGGTGGGTCAATTAATAAATCATCAAATGCCTCTGGCCCTGAGTCCACATCCAGATAGATGTGTTTTGCTAGCTTGCTCCTCATTAAAGGATTTCAAGAACAAAGTCCGTTTGGGAAAGGAATAAGTGGTCCTACAGAAGCCATTTTTTCCATGGGCTGCACACTGTTCAGCGGTGGGTTTGTGCATTTACATGAAGAAGTGATTCCAAGAGGCCACGCCCGAGGCAGAGGATGGGCATTGGGAGCTAGGTGGAGGGGAACGTCTGTTGTTCAGCCCACAACATCGCTGCACCTTTCTTTTGTTAAATAACTCTTAGAATTTCCTTTGGGAAATCCCATGACCTCAACTTTCAGAACTTTTGTGATAGGAGCACTGCCTGCGGGCATCCTTGAGGCCACAGTGATTGGTTCATGGGTGGGCACATGACTTGCAGAGCCAATAAGATAAAAGACACTTTAGCTGAGAATTCTGGGACAAAGATGTGTGATATCCCCCTTTGGATAGAAGCCCCAGTGTCTGCAGGTTGGAGTTATTTCTCTGCAGGTTGCTACCATGAAGAGTTAAAGAAGATGACAGTTAAAAAACGAAAGACATGCCCTGCTGATATGGTTTGAAGTCCAGTCAAGCTGCAGTTGAAATTCCCCTCAGACTTTTCAGTTTTGTTAGCTGATTAATTCCCCTCTTAGTCTAGTTTGGATTGAAATATCGTCCATTAGTAACCAATAATTAAAAGTTTTAACTGTTATAAGGGTGATGTTATGACCAACCTAGACAGCATATTAAAAAGCAGAGACATTACTTTGCCAACAAAGGTCCATCTAGTCAAATCTATGATTTTCCCAGTAGTCATGTATGGATGTGACAGTTGGATTATAAAGAAAGCTGCATGCCGAAGGATTGATGCTTTTGAATTGTGGTGTTGGAGGAGACTCTTGAGAGTCCCTTGGACTGCAAAGAGATCCAACCAGTCCATCCTAAAAGAAATCAGTCCTGAATATTCATTGGAAGGACTGATGCTGAAGCTGAAGCTCCAATACTTTGGCCACCTGATGTGAAGAACTGACTCATTTGAAAAGACCCTGATGCTGGGAAAGATTGAGGGCAGGAGGAGAAGGGGACAACAGAGGATGAGATGGTTGGATGGCATCACTGCCTCAATGGACATGAGTTTGAATAAACTCTGGGAGTTGGTGATGGACAGGGAGGCCTGGCATGCTGCAGTCCATGGGGTCACAAAGAGTCAGACAAGACTGAGTGACTGAACTAAACCGGGTACCATGGAAAATGAAATAGCTTTATATGGTAAAATAGTACAGACTTTGGGTTCAAATTCCACCTCCAGGTATTAGCTATGTGATAAAAAACCTTGAGGAAAATATCTTGTTTCTCTGAACCTCAGTTTTTTTCATCTGTGACATGGAGATAGTACCTGCCTTTGGGGGTTATAAGGATTAGAGCGAGCCCATACGTATCTCTGATTGTGGTGACTGGACAGATACACCTTCTGTACATGGTACCTTCAGAGAGGCATCATTCCTTTCTTTGTCTGCCCGTTTTGTGAGTGTGTGAAATTTGCTCAGTTGTGTCTGACTCTTTGCGACCCCATGGAATAGTCCATGGAATTCTCCAGGCCAGAATACTGGAGTGGGAAGCTGTTCCCTCCTCCAGGGGATCTTCCCAACCCAGGTATCAAACCCAGGTCTCCTGCATTGCAGGCAGCCATCAGGAANGTTGTGTCTGACTCTTTGCGACCCCATGGAATAGTCCATGGAATTCTCCAGGCCAGAATACTGGAGTGGGAAGCTGTTCCCTCCTCCAGGGGATCTTCCCAACCCAGGTATCAAACCCAGGTCTCCTGCATTGCAGGCAGCCATCAGGAAAGCCTGCTCTGGAAATACCTATTATCCTCCCAACTTTTGATTTGTCCTCATAGACATTGATGTATTTTTTTGATTAGAGTTGTATCGGGTTTTTTTTACATTAAATTGTGTATTTTTATCGTTGTGTTTATCCTCTGTGTTTACTTCCTCATTTTGGCTGCGCTGAGTCTTGGTTACGGCATGTGCGTTCTTTGCGGTGGTGCATAGGCTTCTCTAGTTGCGGTGAGCAGGCTCCAGAGCACGAGGCCCAGTGGTCGTGGGACGTGGGCTTAGTTTCCCCACAGCATGTGGGATCCCAGTTCCCAGATCAGGGATCAAACCCATGTCCCCTGCACTGGAATGTGGATTCTTAGCCAGTGGACCCCAAGGAAGTTCCTACTTTTTATTATTACAAGTAATAAATGTTCACGGAGGAAAATGAGAATATGCCAAGAAGGGAAGAAGTAAAAAACACCCAGAGTCCTGTGATTAAGAGTTAATCACTGTTACCATGTTTAATACTTAACTGTTTATAGCACAAGGTTTTTGCTTGACAAAGCTTACACCTCTCACATTCTTTGGATATGTGGTCTTCAAAAGTTATTGGGGTGGTTGTAGAGATTAAGGACGATTTTAAGAATAAGAATAAGGTGCCTTATTGGAAGAGGAGGGGACAGACTATCTGACCATGAACACAACCTGATACTCTGGAGGTGATACCAATGGAGGTTGCTGCTAAGTTACTTCAGTGTCCGACTCTGTGTGATTCCATAGACGGCAGCAACCAGGCTCCCCCGTCCCTGGGATTCTCCAGACAAGAACACCGGAGTGGGTTGCCATTTCCTCCTCCAATGCATGAAAGTGAAAAGTAAAAGTGAAATTGAAGTTGCTCAGTCGTGTCCGACTCTTAGTGACCCCATGGACTGCAGCCTTCCAGGCTCCTCCATCCATGGGATTTTCCAGCAAGAGTACTGGAAAAACCACAGTGGGTAGAAAAAGGATCCTGTGCTGGGTTCCACTGCTCAAGACAGACAGAAGCAAGCAGCAGCTTGAAAAATAATACAAGAAAGAAGAGGAAGAAGAGACATTGTTATTTTGCTTTCATTTACAAACTTGGAGGTACATAATGCATGGATGATGAAACATTTTTGCTACTCTTAAGCTCTTGCTTCTCCACCCCTAAAGTGTGGTTCTCATTCAAATGATCTGTAATGGAAGCTAAAGTTCAAGACATCCCAGGCAGCAGGATGGAGCAAGCGATGACTAAAGAAGGGGAAAGGTACATTCCAGCTTCCTTTAAAAAAGGTTTGAGGAAGTTGTTACCCTCTGCTTACATCTCATTGGCCAGAGTTTAGTCTCAGGATTTACCTACCTGCAACAGACGGTGAGAAAAGTAGTCTTTAGTCAAGATATTAACATACAGAGGTTGTGTTGCTGTGGAGGAAATGAGAGGTTGACGGGACACTCGTTTTGTGGGAGGAGATGTCAGGACTGTGATCAGGGCTCCACACTGGAGCTGATACTGCCCTGGGGATAGTTTGATGGGGTACAGCAGGAGGCCAGATCAGAGCCCCTCTTGGTCAACCCCTCCCCAGCCCGGCCCCAAGAGTGTCCTCTGGGATTATTGGTTCTGCAAGTAAAGAGATGGGGCCCACGTTGGCACCAAGTGAGAGGTTCACTGTTTCATCTTTCCCTCTCCCTAGAGGATGAGATGGCTGGATGGCATCACTGACTCGATGGACGTGAGTCTGAGTGAGCTCTGGGAGTTGGTGATGGACAGGGAGGCCTAGCGTTCTGCGATTCACGGGGTCGCAAAGAGTCGGACACGCCTGAGCGGCTGAACTGACCTGAAGTGCCATCTATCTAAGGTGCTATCACAGCCATGGGCAGGGCAGCTTATGTCTGGTGAGAGGTGCAGACCCAAAAGGATCCAAAGGAAGGAGTGGTCATTTAGTCTTCAGATAGGTGGACGCGGGGCACTGAAATGTCTCCGCTACGAGGATGATACTCAAGTCGAGTCTTGAAAGAGGATTGGGGTTTGCCAAGTGGGTGGGGAGGAGGGAAGCAGATGGTCCTGCAGCAGAATGAGCGACTGGGGACGTTGTGTGGCATGTCGGTGTGACTAGGGCCTGGGAGCGATGGCGAGAGGTCAAGGAGGGAAGGGAGGCTGGGAAGATTGAGGAGGGTCCTGTGGGCTCCACCAAGAGTCAGGGGAGCAGGGAGTGGTGGAAGCAAGACCAAGCCACACTTGCTCTTGTCTTGAGCGAGGCTTTGCCGCACCCCCTTAGGCTCTGACAAGGAAGAGGGCTTGAGATGGGTGGAGGCCCTCTGGGACCAGTGATGTGGGCTTAGGGCAACCAGGAGACCGGGCCCCTGGCTCTGGGTGTGAGGGCTGTGAGGCCAGGTGGTAGGGCAAGGTGAAAGAATAGTTCTTGGGGTCAGAGGGCATAGCTGTGAGCTATAGTTAGGTCCAGGAATGGAGGCCTGTGCAGCTATCTCTTTTGAAGAAACGGAGATGAACCCACAAAGGAGCGACTCCCTGATCAGCCTCATCCTACCTGGTCGGCGCTTTTGGACAAATCAGGTCTCAGTAGGTCCCTGGCTGGGCACCCTCAGCGTCAGATGCCTGTACAGAGACAGTAGTATTACATGTGAACTCAAGACTGGAGTTTGAATTCTGGTTCTATAGCCTACTTGACTTCACTGAGCCTCAGTCTCCTCATCCATACAGTGGGAGTAGTAATAAGATCGGCCTTAAAGTGCTGTGTGATGAAATGATTGCATGGGAGGTGGTCAGCCAGGAAGCAGCCTGGCAGACTGAGGATCCTGGTCTTAAAGAGGCAGCAGGAGGCCTGGAGCAGGACTGATTCCTGGGGGTCAGCCACGCCCCTCCGTCCATCTGCCCCACTCCGGGGGAAAGGTCCACGAAGAGCTGGCAGTGCCAGGGCCCCTTCTAGGGGCTGCAGGTTCTGCTGACCGAGCCTCCTGTACCAATCAGGCCCGTGCGGTGGAGTGGAGTAGCAGGGCCTGGGCGCACTTGGCTAATCAGTGTGCATTCTTAGCTGCTGCAGTTGAATATTTTAACTAGGAGATTTCCTCCCCTGGCTGAGTGTAGCATATCCATGCACCAGCCTGGGACAGGGCTTGCCAGGGCAGAGGGCCAGGAAGCCGAAGAGACGGGCTTGTTTTTTAGGACTCTAAGCAGTGAAGTGAGTTGCAGATGGGCAACATGACTACCTGTTTCCTTTGTAACTCAGACATCCAAGTGGCCATTCACTCTGTTTGGGTCCACATACCGTAAGCAGAGAGAGTAATAATGGCCACTGATTCCTTTATTTTTCCACTCATTCTCCAGCCCACCCATCTTTTCTTCCCCTCATCTACCCTTTCATCCACCTGTTAGTCCATCCATCTGTCCATCCTTTAATAATGTGCCTCCCCAGTCTCTAGGCTCTTGCACACACTCTTTCCTTTTCCATCCTAGTCTGATACCTGAGGCCCTCCCCCTGCCTGACGGGAGGAAACCTCAGCCCCACCTACCTCTCCCTGAGGCTTTCTGGGGAGTGTTTCCTGGGGGTGGCTGTTGCTGTCACTTCTCTCTGTGAGGCGTCTTGTGGGCTTCTCCCCTCATCCTCCCCAGCTTATCCTGGCTTCTCCTCCCTAACAGTTTGTGCCCAACATGGACACAGCACCTGTCTTACTCTCCAAGCCTCCCCTGACATACAGTTATCACAGGTAATGGATGGTATTGAGAACATTCTAAGGAAACTGTGGCCCAGAGAAAGAAAACTTAAAATTTACCCTTCAGTATCAGTGATCTCAGGCTTCCCAGACGGCGCTAGTGGTAAAGAACCTACCTGCCAATGCAGGGAATATCAGAGACACAGGCTGCATCCCTGGGTCAGGAAGGTCCCCTGGAGGAGGAAATGGCAACCTACTCCAGTATGCCTGTCTAGAGGACCCCAAGAGCAGGGGAGCCTGGCAGACTACAGTCCACGGGGTCATAAAGAGTGCCACAACTGAAGCGACGTAGCGTGCAGACATCAGTGCTCTTATGGCCCATCCCAAGGATGCCTGTCCCTGCCTGTCTCCCTGGTCCTGGGGGGAGGGGCCAGCAGGGGTGTTGCAGCCCCCCTCAGCTCAGCGTCTTCTCTCATCTCTTTTCTCTCTCTGGGTCCAAGACTACGACACCTGTACCTCTCACTCATCAGGAGTACCTAACCAGAACCAAAGGAAAAATTGCCATTCTTTTAACATTAAAAAACAAAAAAGTACATATATAGGCCCTTGTCCACAGGGCAGATGTTTGATGATTATTCTGTAAAGAAGCTGACCCTGAATTTCCTTAATCTATACTTTTAGATGGGGCTTCCCCAGTGGCTCAGTGGTAAAGAATCCACCTGCAATGCAGGAGATGTAGGTTTGATCCCTGGGTCAGGAAGATCCCCTGGAGGAGGGCATGGCAACCCACTCCAGTATTCCTGCCTGGAGAACCCCATGGACTCTATCCATGGGGTCACAAAGAGTCGGACTCGACTGAAGCAACTAAGCACAGCACACTTTTAAATTAAGCCTGAGCCTTGTCTTTATGAAACCAAGAGACCAGTTAAACTCTTTTTTTCCTCAATAAAAAGTGGCCAGGTTTCTCTAGATTATAAAACTTGAGTGGACCTTTCCTGCTTTTATCCTGGTATGCACCCCTACATCCTCTTATCCTCCAATCCATGTTCATTTTTTTCATTTGCCCAACAGATATTTATTGTGCACCTTCTAAGTTCCAGGCCTTAAGCTGAGTATGGAAGATACAACATTGAATGAAACACACAGCCTGTGTTTTCACATACACAGGGTGGCTGGGAGAGGATATAGTAAATAAGTATATAAGACGTACTTCAACAGAAATAAGTGCTAGGAAGGGAAAATGCATCCAAGCAGACTCCCATCTAATTGGCTCTTTATTTCTTCACGTGTCTGTTTTTGCTCATTCATTGCTTCAGGCATCAATAAACATGGGCTCGATATTTGTCATTTATTTGGCACTAGGCCCGGTGCTGGAGATTTGAATTAAAAAAAAAAAAAAAAAATCATGACCTTTTCCTTGAAGCAGGCACAGACTGATAAGTCTGGAAAAGAGATAAATACCTCACAATGGTACAGAGGCTGGAACTAGAACAGAGATGCTCGTGGGCCAGTAGAAGCCAGAGGAGGAAAAAAATACCACTGCAATCAGAGGCTGAGGGCAGGCTTCCTGGAGGTGGTGTCATTTCATCACGACTTGGCAGATGGGAAGGAATTTGCCCAGGCAGAGAAGAAGGTAAGGGTATTGAGGGCAGGGAGGAGAGCAGGCAGTGAGACCCAGGGGTTTTCCTGCAATGGGGTGGAGTTGCCAATGGCCGGAGAGTGTGCCTGGAGGAGAAACTGCCCTGGATGAGGCTGGGCTGTTTCCCATGGAAGCTCCACGGGAGAAGAGCCTGACAGCTGAGCCTGCTGAAAAGGGGCACAAAAGCGGGGCTGAGGCTGCGGAAGATACGGGGAGAGAGAAGAGGAACGGGTTGGCTCTGTGGAGAGGAAAAGGGAGCGATTCCAGAAGTATTTGGAGGCCCAGCCTCTGCACTCACTACCTGCTGGGGTGTGTTTGGCTTCTCCGGGAGAAGCCTGTTGCTGCAGGGTAAATTCTCCCTGGTTGCCTGCACTTACCTCCCAGTGTGCTAATGAGAGCAGAACTTCAGGAGATGCCAGAGCCTGCTATTAGTGTTTGTCGAGTGGAGCAGGGTTGGATGGAGGTGCTGCCAGTCAGAGACAAGAAGAGTGGGCTGGCGCTGGGACCCCGCTCTGCAGGACAAGCCCCAGGCCTGGGCAAGGCAGGACTGGGGACAGCAGAGCCAGGAGCTCCGTGTGGGAGGAAGGTAAATGTGCTGGACAGCAGGAGAGCAGGGAACGGGCGCTCTGAGCGTGGCAAGTCGGCTCCCGGAATTCTCAGAGACACCCAGCGGGGCAGGTCATGTGGCTGGATGGTAGCGTGAAGCATTAACTTTTGCATTTTGACCCTAGGACCTTCCCTCTTCTGGCTACCAGACATGAAAGAATGCTGGCTGGGTAATTTTTTTCCACCTGAGAAGAGATTAAAGCAAAGCAAAACAAAAACAAGTTTTCCCTGTGTCAGAAAAGGAAAAACTGGAGCATAAATGAGAGTGACGTCTAGGTTGCTGGAACAGAGAGGGTTAAAAATGCGATGTCTTAAAGAAGATGGAGGTTACTGCATCTTGGCCTCACCATCCTCAGGTGAGAGGGGATCTGGTGGACCACAGTTCGGCTCCATGAGGATTCTTGGGGATCCAGGTGCCCTCCATCCTGTGGCTCCATCATCTCTAGAATACTAATCTCAGCTTCATGGACAATGTGGGTTACAGACACATCTGTGTTCCAGCTTGTGGGAGGGGGACAAGTACACTGGGAGATTTCATGGTCCAGCAAATTTTCACTTCTTCTTTGGTCTATCAAAAACAGTAGGAATAAGCTTCACAGAGGGAATAAACTCCCCTGCCCCAGTTCCGAGTTTAGGCCTTAAGAGGCATCATAAGTTTCCATCTGATCCTCTGGGAGCTTCTGACCTCAGCCATGAGAAGAACCTGCCCAAGGTGACTGCTCTCTCAGGAGCCTCTGTGTGGGAACAAGACACGTGGGGGCAGACCTGAACTTGACCTAAGACTGGAAACAAAGCCGCTGCTTTGAGACCCATGGATGTGTCAAAAATAAATACTCACACTGTTTACCACTGAATTTTGGAGTAGTTTTATGCTGTATTACTGCAGCAAAAGCAAGTTGATATGAAGTGTGGAATGAGGGCAAGCAATTTTCTTTTAAGTAAGCATGAGTAAAGTTTAGAAAATTAATATTAATCATATGATTATAGTTAGCTGCAAGGGAGGCTGAAAGATATAGTCTGTTGTGGCACAATCCGATGTCCAGTTTAAAAGAAGAGCTATGGACATAAAAATATGCTCATTAGTCAGTAGAGAAGTTCTAATTAAAGCCATGGAGCAATGCTGCTAAACTCTCACTAGAATGGCTGAAAGAGTTGATCATTCTGTGTGCTGATGAGGATGCAGAGCAACTGGAATTCTCAGACACCACCTGTGGGAGTGTAAAATTACAACCACTTAGAAAAATGGCTTGGCAGTTAAGTAGAAGGCTAAGCATACCTCTACCCTATGATCCAGACAATACACTTCTATATATTTACCCAGGAGAATAAAAACATATGTTTGTACAAAGACTTGTGTGAATGTAGCAACTTTATTTCTAATTGCCCCAAACTGGAAACAATTCAAGTTATCCGTCAAGAAGTGAATGAATAAGCTGATTGTGGTCCATCCACATGAAGGAATACTGCTTAGCAATAAAAAGGAATGAATTTTTGGTACATGTAACAACATAGATGAAAATCTCAAAGTAATTATGCTGAGTAAAAGAGGTTTGGGGAGAGAGTAAGAAGGACCTATTCCCTGCCTGCATGAATCCCTGGGAGGCAAGAACTTTGCTGGAGTTTTCTGGGCCAGTGCTGGCAGAGTGGAGATGATGTGGCCACACTGGGGGAGAGGGTGATGGTCAGGGGTACAGAGCACCTGAAACAGCCTCTCTGTATCCCCCCATCCCAGTGCAACCAGAAGAACAGGAAGATTTTGAAGCACCCTTGAAAGGGTATCATCTAGACCCTCTAAAAAGTAGATGCTAGGATAAGAAGTTGTAACAAACTGCAACCTCCCTTCCCAGGGCCCCAGGCTCACCACACTGGGCTTTGACACTTGGGATCGGTGTCCAGGGTGGGAAGGGCAGGAGGAAGAAGATGCTCTGAACTTGTGTCAAGACTCTTAAGTGAGCACCTCTTCCTCGGAGGGAGACAGAAGAGGCTCACCTGGCCTGGGTCTTTTCTCCTTCCATTGTGGGCAGAGCTTTCCACCGTATCCTTGATGCTGGGCTCAGCTGGTGCCTTGCTTTGGCCAATGGTGTGGTAATAGGTACAACGCACGCAGAGGTTTCACAAGCACTTGTGCATGGGGGCACGTACTCTTGTCACTTTTGTTCCTTCATCACCGGTAAGAACATGTCCAGGTCAGCTGCTGGAGACTCAGGAGACTGACAGAGAAAACCACACTCATCCCAGCCCGTCCTCTGCAGACCACTGGCTGGTTGCAGATGGGTAAGTGAGCTTAGCCAAATCACCGGAGCCTGGTGCAGATCTTCAGAACTGTCCAGCTGACCTGCAGACTCCTAAGAAAATAATCCATGGGTGGTGGTGCAGGCTACTACGTTTTGGGGTGGTTTGTTATGTACAATAGCTAACGGATACAGGGTCCACTACTCTGACCCACATATGTGCCTTATTTTGTCCACTCAGCTGGGGATACTATTTCCAGCGATGCTGTCCCTTTATCTCGGCCCCTTCCTGGTTCTGGAGACTTCTGGACAGCAGAGGCTTAGAGAAGGCCTGGCCCCACGTGTGCACCTCTCACACCCCTCAGGGGAAAGCGTGGGGGGAGGGGATGAACAGGAGGGGACAGCTGGTTCAACAGGAGACACTGCAGAGGAAGCTGAAGTCAGAAGGAGCGGGGAAGTGGCGAGGACGTGCATTCCACTCAGGGAAACGCACGACTTGATTACTGCTCAACATTTGCAGTACCCAGATACTCTAATTAAGAGAAAAGGTCAATAGGTTAAATAAGTAACTTAATCAGAAAATTATGCAAAGTGCCACAAGTCAAACATATTACATGGCTCTTGAGATCGATATGGTATGCAAATCGATCACCCAGGATCAGGACAGCACAGTCCTAATGGGAAGGGGGAGTCAACCCAGGAGGCTCAGGAGACCCCGCCTGAGCAGGGGAATGCGGGGGCCTGGGACCCTGAAGTAGGTCGGGGAGGGAAGTATGGTCTCTCATCTGTAGACCAGGGAGGGTGGTATGGCACAGATCATAAGTCTGGGGACCACTCCCTGGGCGGGAGCCCAGCTCTGCCTCTGCTGAGCTGTGTGGCCTTGGACAAGCCATGTAGCCACCTGAGCTTCACTGATGAAGCAGGAAGTTAATATTGGCCTCTCAAGACTGGGGAAGGATTAATTATCAGCTCTGACCCTGGAGGGTATGTGTGTGTGTGTGTGTGTGTGTGTGTGTGTGTGTCTGTGTCTGTGTGTTAGGGGTTTGTGGTCATGGGGCCAGTGGGGTTTCCTCTCTCTCTGACACCTTTCTTCCCCTTAAGTCCTGCATACCATCAGGACACTTAATCAGAGACCAGTCAGAGGCCGTTAAATGCATTTAGAACAATGATCCTCAACTGGGGGTGATTCTTGGTGTATATCTGAGCAAGTTTTGTTAATATAACCCATGGGGTGGGGGTGTGCTACTGACATCTAGTGGGTAGAAGCCAGGGGTGCTTCCTAAATACTCTAACATACAGGACAGCTGGTTATCCCACCCCCAGCAAAGAATTATGCTTGTGCTCAGTTGTGTCCAATTCTTTGTGACCCTGTGGACTGCAGCCTGCCAGGCTCTTCTGTCCATGAGATTGTCCAGGCAAGGATACTGGAGTGGGTTGTCATTTCCTCCTCCAGGGGAATCTTCCCGACCGAGGGATTGAAACTGTGTCTCCTTACTGCAGGTGAATTCTTTAAGGCTGAGCCATTGGGGAAGAACCAGCAAAGAATTATTCAGCCCAAAATATTTGTAGTGCTAAAGTTGAGAAACCCTGAGCTACAAGAATTGAATATCTTATGAGAAAGAGAATCAGCCAGAGCATAAAATATGGCAAGAACGTTATGGACTCATCCAGAACTGAGTGACAATAGCCTGTGAGGGTTCCAGGAACCTCTGGGGGCTCCCCAACAGTCCTGGCCCTTCAGTGAATGTCCTGCAGGAGCCCCTGTCCCCGGCCTGTGAGCGAGATGACAGACTCACATTCGACAGAGTTTGCAGGGAGCAGTCCTGCCAGCTTGGCTGCAGAGGGTCTGGTCTCGAGACAGCTCTTCCTGGCCTGGAAACATCAGGCCTGGCCTGGCCCTGGTCGGGGGAGGCAGCCGTGGGGAGACTGCCCTGGCCTGGCATTCTCTTGCAGCCTGAAGGAATGTGGTAGAAATGGACCCTTATTTGGGCTTGTTTTTATCCCCCAGGAGTGTTAAAGCAGCCTGGCTTTTCCCAGGCTTTCCCACTGCTCCAGGGAGGGAAGTGGGACCTTGGGGACGGTCCCAGGCCTGGTGTGGAGAGAAGAGACCCAGCCCCCACCTGGGGTACAGAGTGGGAGGCCTGTGCTGCTGCTGGGGCCTGGGAAAAAGCAAGGGTCAGGTCTTTGCCTCGGGAGCCTCCTCTTGGCCCCTGGGCCCCCTGTGGAGTGCTCTCCTAGGGGAAGAGGTGGGGGCTGGAGCCCAGCTGGGTCCTTGAGGGGAAGGGGCTGGCGGAGATCTGTTGAGGGCTCGCTGGGGCTGAAGGCAGGAGCCACGAATGATGGAGAGGACTAGGGCAGTGAGGGCAGCTCTTCCTTCCAAGGGACCCTCAGTGTCTTGAGTTTCCTCCCACCAATCCGAGGGCCCCAGCCTCTGAGGTCAGAGGGTGTCACTAAAGACTGACTCATGCCTTAGGGCTCAGGTCTGGGGGAAAGGGCAGAGGGGTGGTGCAGGGCGGTCAGGCATCTTCCTCCTCCCCTTCCTCATGACATATACAGTCGTCTCAGGCCTGGAAGCTTCCCTTTCCTAGGTTTCAAGTCACAGGCAGTTGGAACTGACCCAGAGTCCTCCCCAGAGGTTGGGAAGGTAAGGTCCATAAATGGTTAGGGTCCTGTCCAAGGACAGAGTGTAGGTCAGCAGCAGGACCCAAAACAAAGCCTAGGTCTCCTGACTTACCCGGTACCAGCATGTGGCAAACTCACAGCTGACTCTACTCTCTCTTGCTTCACCTGTCTCATGAAAAGCAGTCTTCCAAAGAGGACATTGTATATAGCCATCAACTACACTGTAACAGGTTACTCCAAAATATGGCAGCTTGAAACAACAAACATTTGTTATTGCGAAGCTCCTGGGGGTCAGGAAACTGGGTGCATCTTAGTTGGGATTCAAGTCTCAGGGTCTCTGGTATGGAGAGGATTAGGGTGCCAGCCAGGGCTGCAATCTTCTCGAGGCTCGACTGGGGAGGATCTCTGCCCCAGCTCATGCACAAGGCTGTTGACAGAGTTCAGGCTCTTGCAGTCGACTGGCCAGAGACACCAGTTCCTTGACAAGATAAGGGCTCTCAGCGTAGTGCCTGGCTTGAAGGCACCTTCAAGGGGTGGATGGAGAGAGACCAGGGCGGGCCAGCATGCAGAAGTAGCATCTTTTTGTAACCTCATTTAGGAGTGACTTCCCACCACGCTGACCACATTCTACTCATTAGACTCAAGTCACAAGGTCAGAAGGTCCACCCTCAGAGTGAGGAATCACAGGTGTAGACCTAGGTGGTGGGGATTATTAGGAGCTCTTTGAGAGTTGGCTTCCCACATAGTCGGCAAAGAAGGTCTGAGGGAGGCCTGTGGCTTCTCCTCTCACTCAATAGTTCATCTGCTTTCAAACTCTTAGGGGAAATCCCAATACAATTTAAATGGAGTTGGAGGAGGTATGAGAGCCTCTTCTCACCTCCAGACAGGAATCTCAGCCTAGATGAAGCCCAAGTTTCTTTGCAGTTGTACAGCCTAGATTTTTATAGCCATCCAATGGAGGCTTCCATGATGGCTCAAGCGTTAAAGAATCCACCTGCCATCGCAGGAGACATGGGAGATGCGTCCCTGGGTTAGGAAGATCCCCAGGAGAAGGAAGCGACAACTCACTCCAGTTTTCTTGCCTGGAAAATCTCATGGACAGAGGAATCTGACAGGCTACAGTCCATAGGGTCACATAGAGCTGGGCACGATTAAGCATGCAAACAGCTGATGTAGGCAAAAGCATTTGGCCACAGGTCAGAAATGTCAGGTCCATGGCCAGGTCGTAAGGAATTTCAGGCAAGTCACTCAGTTCACAGATGAACTTACCTGTAAAAGGTGAAACTTGGATGAGGATGAGGATTTCTGGTGGAACATTCTCCTGAACTGAAATTTTCTCCCACTCTGGGGACAGAAAGCTCCCACGTTCCTGCCTTCCCTCTACCCTTCATGGACTCACACCTGGAAGATGCCAGTGCATCTGAGAGGGGTTGTTGGCTTCCTGGGGTGGTGCGTTCCAGGGGTGGTGGGTGAAAGCGGGGGGAGCTGGTAGAGAAAGGTCAGGACACTGGCCTGGGCCTTATCAGTTTGGTATCTGCCCAGGCAACCACCCTAACTTAGCAGTGGCTCTGAACTCCCTGGAGATGGAAGGGAGGGACCCAGATAGAGAAAAGCAGGAAGGCTCCTGGGGAAGGTCCTACAGAGATCAGTGCTGTCCAAAATGCACCCCTACCCCTACCCTGCCACCTCCACCAGGATCCACATCCCAGATTTGCCTGTTTGTCTCAGCCTGGCTTCCTGTGTTTGCCTAGGAGGCGTTACCTGCTTCTCATCCACACCTGCTGGCCCTTCACCTTGCTGCTTCCAGGTGAGCCTCATGGGCCAGAGTCAGAGCATCCACAGGGTCTGGAGGACAGCAGAGTCATTCTCCTGGGAGCTGAGATGGTATGGACCTGGGTTCCTGCATCCAGGCAAGAAGGTGCTGCTCGCCTTAGCACAGGGAGGAGGCAGCAAAAGCCCCTGCCTGTGTCTCAAACTCATTTCTAATTCACTTTCCTTCTGAAGTGGTTTTGAGGAAGTGCGATATCTGAAAAGGCAGCTAATGCAGGCCCTGTAAATAGTGCATCTGCGGCTGTAATGGAGGGAGACAGAGAGAGAGCAAAAGATGGATTAAGTGCCCACCATGGGCTTGGAAAAAAAACCCTTTTGATCTCTCCCTACTGCACAATGCCCTGTTACCTTGTTAGCTTGCATCAGCCAGAGAGAGGATGTTTCTTATTGTGATTGCTGCAAATTGGCACCTATTTCCCAGAGAGTAGCTTTCTCCTGAATTAAGTAGAGCACCTGGCTCCATCCTGGGTGATAAGGACCTCCTATTAGGGGGTAATGTCAGCAGGGAGCCGCCTCCAGTCTGCCTGCCTGCCTCAGGGACTCCTGGCTGGCCACATTCTCTGAGCTTAGCCTCGCAGGCCAGGGCAGCTGGGGGCCCTCCACTGAGGCTCATCTTTCTCATCCCAGCGATGGGTTCATTGCTCCTGATGGATCCTTCTGATGGCTGCAGGGGGCCCCACAGAACTGCTTGGGATATGTGGTACTGATCACTGAACTCACTGTCTTTCCCTCCAACATAAGCATCCTCGATTCTCCTCTTATTTAATTAATAAATCCATTCAACAAATATTTATTGAGCACATGCTATGTTCCAGATGCTCTGATGGTGTTGGGGACACAGCAGTGAATGAGACAGAGTCCTGCCCTCACAAGGTGTGTAGAGTAAAGCACCACCATCTTCCATTCGCCCATCCCAAACCCAGAGTCACCTGAGACTCCTTCCTCTTCCAAAGCGTCCACATCCACTCAACTCAGCCCCCAAGTCTCCCCCTGTGAGCCCCTCCCTTTGAAATGGAAGGTACCAAAATTGACCTGTCTGGACCAAGCCCCTGCATTTTTCACTTGAACTCCTGGATTACCCACTTGTATTAGTCTCCTACTCATTGCTGTAACAAATTATCAAAAGCTTGGTGTCCTGAAACAACACAAACTTGTTGTCTTATTATTGTTCAGTCAGTAAGCCAAGTCCAATTCTGATGCTTCCCTGTCCTTCAGTACCTCCCACAGTTTGCTCAGACTCATTCCACTGAGTCAGTGATGCCATCCAATGGTCTTATCCCTGTTCTTCTCCTGCCTTCAAATCTTTCCCAGCATCAAGGCTCTTCAAGTCAGGTGGCCAAAATACTGAAGCTTCAGCTTCAGCATCAGTCCTTCCAATGAACACTCAGGGTTGATTTCCTTAAGGATTGACTGGTTTGATTTCCTTGCTGTTCAAGGGACTCTCAAGAGTCTTCTCCAACACCACAATGAAAGCATCAGTTCTGTGGCGCTCAACCTTCTGTATGGTCCAACTCTCACATCCGTACATGACTCTTGGAAAAACCATGGCTTTGACTGTCCAGACCTTTGTTGGAAAAGTGATGTCTCTGATTTTTAATATGCTGTCTAGGTTTGTCTTAGCTTTTCTTCCAAAGAGTAAGCGTCCTTTAATTTCATAGCTTTGTTATCTTACAGTTCTGTAGTTCAGAAGTCTGACACAGATCTCACTGGGATGGATCAAATTATCAGCAGGGATGTGTTACTTTCTGGAGCTTCTGGGGTGAGTTTCCTGGTCATTTCCAGCTACCAGCAACCACTTGCATTTCTCATTCCTGCTGGACTGCAGAAGCTGGTTGGCAGGAGCCTGACTTCTAGTCTCGACTGCTTTCTACTCAGCCTTCCAGCCAAGGCCTGAACACAGTTAGGATCCCAGTGAATAATTATTGAATTGGTGAATAATGAATTTACCATATATTCAGTTCAGGTCAGTCGCTCAGTTGTGTCCAGTTATTTGCTATTCCATGGACTGCAGCATGCCAGGCCTCCCTGTCCATTACCAACTCCCGGAGTTCACTCAAACTCATGTCCATTGAGTTGGTGATGCCATCCAGCCATCTCATCCTCTGTCATCCCCTTCTCCTCCTGCCCCCAATCCCTCCCAGCATCAGGGTCTTTTCCAGTGAGTCAACTCTTCACATGAGGTGTCCAAAGTATTGGAATTTCAGCTTCAGCATCAGTCCTTCCAACGAACACCAGGACTAATCTCTTTTAGGATGGACTGGTTGGATCTCCTTGCAGTCCAAGGGACTCTCAAGAGTCTTCTCCAACATCACAGTTCAAAAGCATGAATTCTTCGGTACTCAGCTTTCTTCACAGTCCAACTCTCACATCCATACATGACCACTGGACAAACCATAGCCTTGACTATGTATTACTGTGTGAGAAAAAGAGCAGGATGCAGACAAATATATGTCTCTTAAGAAAGAAGTCCTACATGGGTACAGCTGTGTACATGTTTATGAAAATAGACAAGCTCAGGAAGGACCACATTTATTGCAGTGGTAACCTCTGGGGAGAGAACCAAGTGGGAACAGAGGGGAGAATGATTTCTCTGTCTTACTTCATGCATTTCTCATTTAAAAAAAAAAAATTTTTTTTTTTTAAAATTTTTGGTTAAAAGCATGCATAACCGTTTTTAAGTGCTTCCTTGGTAGTTCAAACGGTAAAGACTCTGCCTGCAGTGCAGGAGACCCAGGTTCAATCCCTGGGTCAGGAAGATCCCTTGGGGAAGGAAAGGCAGCCCACTCCAGTGTTCTTGCCTGGAGCGTTCCATGGACAGAGGAGCCTGGCAGGACACAGTCCATGGGGTCACAAAGCGTCAGACTCAACTGAGCGACCAACTTTCACTTCCAACCCTTTTTAAATGAAAAAAAAGTTAAAACAAAACCAAACAACTGTCTTCCAATTGAATATGATCAAATATCACAGGAATGAACAATATATTTTAAATAAAAGCACGCCTCATAAGTGCATCCCAAAGGTGTCCTTTGTGTTCACTCAGACCCTAATGCTGCTCACGTGGCCCTGTGATGGCTGCAAAGGACCCTGCTGCGGCTTCACGTGGGTCCCTGAGGGGTGGGTCCCCAGTCAGATCCTAGCACTGCTGCACCTCCCTCCTGTATCACAGCTGTGGTACTTCCTGACCTGGAGGACCAGTGTAAGCCTCTGGGCCGGACGGTGCGTGTGTGTGTATGTGTGTGTGTATAAGGGGTGGTGGGTCTGGGGTCTGGCTTAACTCTGCAGCCTCCTCCCCATCCTCACCCCCCACTCCAGGAACCCAGAATCACCACCCTCTGACACTTCTCTTCTCTAGACCTTAGTACCTGCCAGGCTTTTCACAGGGGTGGCTCTTCCTTGCTGTATTTACCTGGCAAATGTCTATGCATTTTTTGATACCTGGCACCCCTCTGGAAGTTTCCACTCACCCCTCCCTGACTCTTCTCTCTCCCCCAGCAAAGCTGGGCCCTACTTTCTCTGAGCAGCTGCTGGAGAGATGGTGTGAAATGGTTTGGGCAAAGCCTCTGGCTCCACATTGCCCGGTTCTAAACCCCAGCTCTGCTGCCTACTCACTGCAGCTTTGAGCGATTTCAACTCTGAAGCTCAGTGGCCCCACTCAAGACTTGAATGTGGACACCCACTGGTAAGGTGGTTGTGCCCTTTAGATAGGGTGACCTATTTGAGGCTCAGTGCTCGGAGGAGCCCAGTACTTGGAAGGGGCTCCAAGCCAGGTAGACCTCAGGCTCCTGGGGTTTGGTAGGTAATCGGGCCTCACTGTCTTGAAGGGCCAGGAGAGCTCTGAGGAGGAAGCATGTCTGAGCTGAGTTCTAAAGGCCAAGGAGATGGTTCCAGCCAGTGGGTGGGACCAGGAGCATCAACCACGTGTCATGGGCATCCAGAAAAGCGGGGTCATGGAGAAGGGGATGAGCCCAGTGGCCCAGAGGCCCGGGGGCCCAGGTGTCAGCCCAGTTCCCCTCTGGAGGGACATGAAGATTCACAGCCTTTGTGCCGCTTCAGTCCAAGCTGTTTGGGTCTTGGCGTGAGCACACAATAGTGCCTGAAGAGGTGGCTGCGTTTTTTTCCCCTGGAGCTCTCAGATGTCATGAAATTGGTCTGAATAATTTTTTCCCCTCAAATTGTTCAAAACGTTCTGTTTCTGGCCTGAGCACTCAGGTTTCCCCATTGCCTCATGGAAAGGGTGCTGGGGCAGATTTGGAGGTCTTGAGGAGTGCAGTGAATCGGGCCACCCCTGTCCACGTGCCCTGCTTCTCTGCCAAGCCAGACCCCACCCAGGGAGTGAGCACACAATAGTGCCTGAAGAGGTGGCTGCGTTTTTCCCCTGGAGCTCTCAGATGTCATGAAATTGGTCTGAATAATTTTTTCCCCTCAAATTGTTAAAAACGTTCTGTTTCTGGCCTGAGCGCTCAGGTTTCCCCATTGCCTCATGGAAAGGGTGCTGGGGCAGATTTGGAGGTCTTGGGGAGTGCAGTGAATCGGGCCACCCCTGTCCACGTGCCCTGCTTCTCTGCCAAGCCAGACCCCACCCAGGGGCCAGAGTGGAGGCTGGCTGGTGGGCGCTAATGGGCTGAGTGCTGCGGCCCCACAGCCCGGGCGGTGGCCAGCGCCTGTGGGCAGGCTGGGCTGCAGGCCCAGCACAGACTAGCAGGAGCTGCCGGGAGTCCAGCCAACTGAAGCCTGATACCTGGCTCTTGGCTCCATGGGTAGCTGCCCAAGAAGGTGGGAAGGAGGCGTGAGCCTTCTAGGGCGGCCCGGCCTTGGGGCGGCTCCGTGGCTCTATTTACGTTGGCCAGTGGAGCAAGAGTGAGGAGCTGCTGATAGCATCTCAGGGCCTGGGCAGCCTCCAGAGAGATAGGGCTTGTACTTCTCCAGCATGGGTGGGCTCACTCATACACACGTGCAGACACATACACACACGCACACATGTGTACATGTCATTTGTCCATTAGCCCCCTTCAAACAGACACTCACATGTGGACATTCTACATCAGGAGAAGGCGTTGAGAGAAGGGATGTGTGTGGGGAGTAGGGGCTCTGGCCAAGGGAGGCAGTGAGTGTCTCAGACTCTGACATCTGGGGAGGAACGCAGAGATGTGGATGCTGCAAAACGAGAAGCTTTGGCAGGCAGAGCACTCTGATTATGGAAAAGTCCTTTCATACTGCCTCCCAGCTAGTGCCTACTTCCCATAGCCCTGGGGTCTCAGGACTCTCCTCTCTGCCAGCCCATGATGGCCAGCCATCTTGTCTTGCACAGCTGCAGGGACCCCATCCACACCGAGCACTCTGGGATTCCTGTGCCTGGGGTTCAGGAGCCGTTCTTAGGGGCGCACTGTGAGCACGCCCCCGGGGGCTATGGGACAAGGCAGGCAGCACTGAGAGGCCCTCAGACGGTGAAAGGCTCTGTGGGGAGGTGGGTGTTGGCTTCCTCTGGACCTGTGGAAAGGGGCTTCTGAGTCATCCTGCACATGCAACTCGGAAATTTGATTATAGTTTCTTGTGGAGGGGGCAGGGTGGGGGTGGGGAGAGACGTCTACTCCGCGGATGCCGATAATCAGCGTCACGAGGTCTCCGTGGGGTGACATGGCCCATAGCGGCTCAGAGCAGTTACTGTCCCTTCTTGAGAGCCTCCTGCCTGCCTGTCCTTCCTTGGACCACACACACATAGACTTTTTTTTTTTAATTTATTTTTTAATTGGAGGTAAATTGCTTTACGGGCTTCCCTTGTGGCTCATCTAAAGAATCTGCCCACGATGTAGGAGACCTGGGTTCAACCCCTGGGTTGGGAAGATCCCCTGGAGAAGGAAAAGGCTACCCACTTCTGGCCTAGAGAATTCCGTGGACTGTGTAGTCCATGGGGTCGCAAAGAGTCGGACACGACTGAGCGACTTTCACTTTCACTTTCAAATTGCTTTACTATGTTGTGTTGGTTTCTGCCTTACAACAACGTGAATCAATTATAATTATATGTATATCCCCATCTCTCTTGAGCCTCCCTCCCCTCCCTGCACCCCACCCCTGTAGGTCATCACGGAGCACCGGGCTGGGCTCCCTGGGCAGCAGCTTCCCACTAGCTATCTATTTACATGTGGTCGTGCATACACGTCGAGGCTGCTCTTCAGTTTGTCCCAGCCTCTTCTCCCTCGCTATGTCCACAAGTCCACTCTCCGCATCTGCGTCTCCATTTCCTCCCTGCAAACAGGTTCAGAGTGAGATAACACACAGGCTTCCATCTTGCAAACACAGGAACCGGCTCTGGCTTATTTGGGTAAAATGGAGATGTATTAAAGGGCGTTGGGAAATTTGCAGAATCTGGGCCAGAGCACCTGACCTGGAGGCCCCCCTCCCCCGCCAGGCAGGAACAACACCCAGATGGCTTCTCAGAACCAACTGGTCCGGGAAAGCCCCACGGCCGTCACTGCAGGGTGCTGCCTCTGCCGCAGGCATTGTGTCACCGCCAGCAACCGGTACTCAATGTCCCAGAATCTCCGCCCAGCTCCCCTAGAAGCTGGGTGCGGTAGCTGCTGCACCCTTGCTGGGTCGGGCTCCAGGCCGCGTCTGCTTTGTTGCATCAGTTTCTTTCAATTCAAAGGTTCAAAGTTTGCTGTGGGTGAGTCTGGTCAACAGAGTGAGGTCATGGGCTTGAACTCTGGCTGCAAGGAGGATGGGAAAGTGGAGGTGGGGTGGGGAGGATCTGGCTTCCATATGAAGGTGGTCTCTGACCTGGACTCAGAGTGGGGAATTCCACCAACACATAGATGTGTTCAAAGGTGGCAAATGACTATTGCAGAGGTGTGCGGAGCCCAGCTCAAAAGAGCAGCATGGAGGTTTTTTCTTTCTTGTCCCTTTCTTTTTTTCCCTCTCAAGAGCGGGGACAGTAAGCCTGGGATCCGCAGATGCTTCAGCGTTCCCTTGTTTTCACACAGCTCCTCCGCCAAAACCTGCAGTCAGGTGGTGTCCTCTTTACCCCGGAAGCTGCTCCTGTCCCTGGGGAAGAAGTTTGGTCCCAGCACCCATCCGGCAGCTCAGGGATAGCCACGAGGTCTGTCTGATGTGCCCCCAGAGCAGCTGAGCTGCAGCTGGCTCCCTCCCCAGATGACACCTACAGCACACGTGCCTGGCCTGGGCGAACATTCATCTCTCCCGAGGCTAGCTTAATCTGATCTTCCATGGAGACGGGCTATGCACCCTGTTAGCTTGCCTTTGACCCCTGTGCAGTGCCCTGTGCCCAGGGTGGACCCTTCCCTCACTGGCTCACATAAAGAGAGTTGGTGTTCTGGCCTAGCATGAGTTGCTCTGGGCCTGGTGGCATGGCTGGGGTTGGGGGGAATGGGGGTATGGCATGGGAAATGTCTGGGGACCTGGCGTGGAACTGAACACATCAGAACACACACCCCTCCAGAACCCCCCAGTGACATAATCTTTCCCTTCAGTTATTTCACTGTTCCACCACACAAACTAATGTGTTGCTTTTTAAAACAATGTATTAGTGTATTTTAAATTTCAGAATAGGAATGCCCTTGTTGTTTTTCTATTGTGAAAGTAATGCACACCTTATAAAAATTCAAGCCATATATAAATCTGTATGCTAGAAACTGGAGAGTCTTCTTATACGGAACGTAGAGATAACCATTATTGAAAGTTTTTTTTTTTAATCTACATATATAAACATACTTATATGTAGAGCTAAGGCTGAAATGAGTGTGCAAATGGAAAGAGATTCCAATATGGCATTGATTTTAAAAAGTCAGTTGACAGAAGACTCTGCCTTGCTTCACACCAGAAGCAAAGAGAACTAGGAAGACTGTCTACTGGATTCTCGGCCTCAGGCTGACTGGTCAGGCACAGTACTGAAGCTGGGCCTGAGCAGTAATTGTGTTTTTAGCACAGTTTTTCCTGGAATCTGGTAGCCAGAGGGCCCAGGATCATGCCCACTGCCACCCCCTATGGAAGGAGGTGAAGTGGGAGAGGGTACCCAGGCTCTGAGGGGTCTGGCCTGGGTCCCCCTGGCACGCCTTCTCCCCTGACCAGACTGCTAAGGGTTGGGGAACTGCTCTTCCCTGGGGATCCAGAGGAGGAAAGACTGCTAGGGGTTGGGGAACTGCTCTTCCCTGGGGATCCAGAGGAGGAAATGGCTGGGCCTGCTGACCTCCCAGACCCTGTGGTTCCCTGGGGCAGTCATAGCTCCAGAAGTCAGACTGGGATGTTTCACGGGGCCCTGGGGCAGAGCAGAAGCAGCCGAGTAGCAACTGCTCACTGATTAGCACCCAGCTTTCCACTTAGCAGTCACTGAACATCTGCAGAAGAATGAATGAATGAAGGATAATCTTCATCAGCTCTAACTGTATTTCTGAGTCTCAGGGCATCTCCGCAACCTGTCCCATTTCAGGAGGTAGAGCAGTTCCTAGGAAACCACAATCCTAGCCTCACAGAACTTGGGCCTTCTGAGGAGGTTGGCCCTGCTGAGGTCACCTGTCCTGTCCCCTCCTCTGAAGGCCTCTGACCTGTGACTGCAGCTCTCTGAGGAGAGACTTCTCCAGACCCTGCTTCCCTCGGTGATGTGACTACTTGCCCAGTGCAGAGGGAGGCTACTCCGTGCACGTGTGCGAACAGGCCAGCGACCTGGAGGTGGCAAGGCTCTGCCCTGGGGACCCCTCCTCTTCATAATTCAGGGCTGTGGTGGGCCAGGGTGAAGGGCGTCTCTCACAGTCTTGGGGTCTGAGGTGGATCCCTAAGATTTCCCACTTGTTGGGGGAGGTCTTCAGGCCCTCTGCCCACACCCCTGTCCCCCTCCTGTGGTCTCGCTCAGTAGGGCTCTTTTCCTACCTCTCCTCCCATCTCTCTTCCCCTCCCCGTGGTTCCCAGAACTAGGACCCAGGCCGCCAGCTGCAGCCTGTCCAGGTTTCCTATCGGATTATGAAGCTTAACATTTTTGTGAAGGAAGAAGAAAGCCGTCCCTCTGGGAAGCGATAAGAACATTCCATCCTCCTCTGGCTCCAGGGAGCCTGGGAAACAATCACCAAAGGGAGAGAGACTCCCCAGGGACAGGCTCTCCTGCACGGGCAGGGCCGCCCTCTGCCGGCTCCCCTTCCCTTCCGCCCTGTGTCCTCCTCTCTTAGGGTCCCTGGCCAGGCAGTGGGCAGGCCTGAGGCCCCTAGAACCAGGTGTCCCTACCTAGCGGGCTGCTTCTCCACCCGGAGCTGCCCCTGGGAACCTTGGGCACTAGCTCTCTTGAGGGCAAGCTGTACAATTGGGAGGAAGGAAGCTTCCACCAAGAGGAGCCCCAGAAGAGGCCGCCATGGTGGGGGTTAGTTAGCAGTGGGCGGGTGCCCCCCACCTGGGGTGACCTACAGCCCGTGAGGCGAGATGCTGAGTCAGGCTCTTGATGGTCTGGGGGCCTGCAGAAGGCCCTGTGCTTGGCACACCGATGAGGAAGGGGAGCTCTGCCCAAGCAGTGTTCCTTCGGCCCAGTGTCATCTCCCTCCGCCCCTCCCTCTCCCCCCGCAGCCCATGGGGCCCAGGCGCTGTAGGAGAGACAGGGCTGGTGGTGCCTCCTCTTCATTCCTTCCTCAAGGAGGACGGGCCACCGCTTCGGCGCCTTTGCACGTCCCTGCTCAGCTTCTCTTCCTTCAGAATCCCTACCCCTTCACTTACATGAGATCTTTCCACGTCACCTTCTCAGCGAGGCCTCCCTTGCCTCCTTGTCTCAAATGGCAAGTTGCCGTCACCCACAAGAATTCCTATCCCCCTTCTCTCAGCGTTCACTACTATATAATCTACATTTTACTTCTCGGGTATACTTTTTGTCAGTCTCTTCACTGATGTTCCCAGAAGGCAGGAATTATCACCCGCCTCCCTTGCTTCAGTGGCGAGAAGAAAGTCTGGGACAGGGTACGCTGTAGGCATCAGTGGCCTGGCAGGAACCACGGGAGGCCCCGCACCAAATGCAGGGGGAAAAGTGGGGAGTGGGCTTTGAAGAGAATGTGATGAAGGGACCATTTTTGGCCTTTATCAACTGTGCGCATGGTTAACTGGAACAAACAAGGGTGTGAAGTGCCCAGCGCTAGCCACAGCAGGGTCCTCTCCAGCCCCACGTGGGAGAACAGCTGCCCGACAGATCAGCGCCCTCGCCCGAGTGCTGCCCAATCAGACAGGGGTCTCTGGAACCCAAAGAACAAGGGTACCTGGATCATACAGTCCAGGTCAGGCCCTTGCGACCCTGGGTGCGGTAGAGCCTGGACCTGGAAGAGCACCTGAGAAGATCTGCACACAATAAATCCGTGTAGAATACATGAATGGCTGCCCTTAAGAAACCCACATATTGGTGGAGAAGACACGCTCACCCTTTCACTCATTGTCCTCATTCACGTGTTTACTCATTCGTTCATAGAAGGCAGAACTGTTGAGCATGGCTGGGTGTTTGATCTATCAGAGAGCAGTGCAGAGACAGTCCCAGCCCCCCTGAAACCCACCGCTGGGAGGGGCTTGCTGGGAAAAGGGACACAGAGGGTGAGTCCCCACATGCCTTCCCAGTCCACAGTTCATGGCCTGCATACCTGGGTCAGGGTGCAGTGGACCCAGTGCAGGATGGGGCACGTAAGAAATCCTTGGGTTCCTTGGGGAACCTGTTAAGTCAGGCCCAGTTGGGTGGAGGCACTGGGTGTGGGGAGACATCATTTGTCATTTGTTTTTCTAAACCCTGGGGATTTGAAGCTAGGTGAAGAGGAGGTCACCAAGGAGGGCAGTCTGAGGGCCCTCTAATCCTACAATCACTCACGCCAGGGGCACTTGCTGTGCCAGGCCTCCCTCCGGCACTTGACCTCACTTAATCTCGGTGACTGACGGCCCTGTGAAGTCGTTATTCTGCCCAATTGACTGTGGAGGGAACGGAAGCACGGAGCCCAAGCTTCCTCAGCTACTGCATGGTGGAGTTGGCATTCGAACCCTGGTCATTGGTGTCTGGAGCCCACGCTACCATCCTTTATGCAGAGATCTTTTTTTTGCTTATCCACTTTTTAAAATTAATTTATTTTAATTGGAGGCTAATCACTTTACAATATTTTAGTGGTTTTTGCCGTACATTGACATGAATCATCCATGGGTGTTCTTGTGTTCCCCATCTTGAATCCCCCTTCCCACCTCCCTCCCCATCCCAATGCAGAGATCTTTGACGGGAGGTCTGTTCTGGGGGAGGGTGGCAGTCCTCTGAAGGTCTGGGGAAGGGAGGAGCCTTGTCAGAGATGAGGGTAAGCTTCAGGCCAGGTGCTTTAGGCCAGGTGGGGCAGGGCTGACGGGGGTCCTGGAAGCCAGCCCTCACCTTCATCACTGCAGCCACCTTCTCTTTCTCTCACTCCTGTCTGTGGTGGCTCCTCCTGGCGCCCAGCCTGCTGTCCCACCCTTGCCCGGAGCGCTCTCCACACCATTTCCAGAACTCCAGCGTTGCCACGTCATGCCCTCTACTCTTCAGCACCTCTTTTGATACCAGGATACAACCTCCAGCTTTCTCCCCTGGGCCTGGAGGCTCTGCGTGACCTTCCCTGGCCACCTCACCAGCTTTATTTCTGGCCATTTCCTCCTTGACCTCTTCATTCCAGGCCCCTAGGCTTCTTGCTGGTTCTAGAACACACCGTGTCATTCCGGTCTGGGGACCATTATCTGGGGAAGGGAGGAGCCTTGTCAGAGATGAGGGTAAGCTTCAGGCCGGGTGCTTTAGGCCAGGTGAGGCAGGGCTGACGGGGGTCCTGGAAGCCAGCCCTCACCTTCATCACTGCAGCCACCTTCTCTTTCTCTCACGCCTGTCTGTGGTGGCTCCTCCTGGCGCCCAGCCTGCTGTCCCACCCTTGCCCGGAGCGCTCTCCACACCATTTCCAGAACTCCAGCGTTGCCACGTCATGCCCTCTACTCTTCAGCACCTCTTTTGATACCAGGATACAACCTCCAGCTTTCTCCCCTGGGCCTGGAGGCTCTGCGTGACCTTCCCTGGCCACCTCACCAGCTTTATTTCTGGCCATTTCCTCCTTGACCTCTTCATTCCAGGCCCCTAGGCTTCTTGCTGGTTCTAGAACACACCGTGTCATTCCGGTCTGGGGACCATTCCACTTCTCCTTGGGGATACTGTTTTCTCAGAATACCTCGCTCCATCAGGCACGTCAGTTCCCAAGGCCTTTCCTGAAACGCATGTGCCTCCCCTCACTCAGACTCTTTTCATTCCTTTATCTGAGGGATTATTTGTTTTCTTTCTGGACTTTATCACTGTCTGAAATGATCTTTTTTATTATATTTATTTCGTGTCTTTCTTCTCCCGTTAGAATAAAAGCCTCTTGAGAGAAGAAAATGTGTGTTTTTGTTAGTGTTGTATCTTTAGTGCCTAGAACACTGTCTAGTGTACAGGATATGCTAAATAAATAACTCTTGAACCAGAACTTGCTCTGCCGTTTCTTACCATAGGGCCTTCAGACACACTGATTCTCCTGCCACCTTCTTTCTGCAGTTTAACTCTGGTGAACTTTAGTTCTGAGCTCAAAGCCCACTTCTTCAGGGTGCCTTCTCCAGCTTCCCCACCACACGAGCCCTGCCATCACACCCGGCATGCCTACTCTCTCAGAGCCCTGGACTTCTGTGCTTGCACCTCATTCTTGCTCCTTACTAGGTGAACAGTCTCTCAGCATCAGAGAGCAAACTCCACAAGGTCAGGGACTGTGCTGGTTTGTTTACTTCGGTATCTCTGGTGCTTCACACCGAGCCTGGCACACAATAATAGCTGCTCCGCGGTTATATGTTCAGTCATTGAGGGGACAGCTGGGGCCCTCAGGTGCCCATCAGAGTGAGGGCACAGGTCTCTTCCAATCACTTCTAACTTGAAAAGTCTAGAAAAGCCTGACAAGAATTTTCATACATGTGATCTCAATCTTTCCAACACATTCGTAAGTATTGTGATCTTGCTTTATAGCCAGAGACTGAGGCTTGGAGAGGTTAAGGAAACTCCCCAAGATTACCCATCTGAGAGTAGCAGAGCTGGGACTCAAACCCAGACCTCCTGAATTGAGAGATTTTCCCAGGGGTCCCTGGGAGAGAGTAAGCTGCAAGGTAGATTCCAGGCAAGGTTGGCGATACCCCGTCTCCCCTAGGTTCTTCCCTTCTCTTACAGCCTGTATTAGATTTCTGATACTGCATAGCAGATTATCCCAAAACTTAGTGGCAATTATTATCTCACTGTATCTGTGGGCCCTTCACTTCTGGGTTTCTCATGAGCTGCCATCCCACTGCCTGGCACTGCAGTCCTCTGAAGGCTCAGCTGGGAAACAACCCACTCCAAGCTCATCAGCGTGGCTGTTGGCAGGATTCCATTCTTGCTGCCTCTTGGTTGAAGACGGTCCCCTGTTGCAGGGCCCTCTCCATCACGGCAGCTCAGTTCATCAAAGCAAGCAAACCAGAGAGGCAAGAGTGCTGGAGAAACGGAAGCCTATCTTAATAATGAAATCCTGGACTTGGTGTCCCGGCAGTCTGCTGTACTCTGTCATGAGGAGCAGGTACCTAGGTCCAGCCACACCCAGGGGAGGAGATTACACGAGGGTATAAACACAGGGGCAGGGGTCAGTGGGAGCCGTGCCAGAAGCTGCCACCACACAGCCTATTCTCTTTCGGCTGCTCTCAGATCACGAATTCCTGCAGAGCAGCTGACATCATGTTCACGAGCACCCGTGGGATGCTGCCTGCCTTCATTCATTTATTGTCTCACTCATTTGACAGACATTTGCTCCCTACCTACTGTGTGCAAAATCTTGATTGCTGGAGTGCCAAAACTGAATAAGGTTCATTTCCTGCCTTGAAAGAGACAGATGTGTAAAGAAACAAGTGAGATTTAGTGTCTGCTATGTGGAGACTTTGGGAAAGAATAGGGCTAATGCTCTTTTAGCACTGACTGTATATAAGCATCAGTCTAAACACTTTATAAGTATTATCTCTTTTAATGCTCACAGCAACCTGTGAGGTAGCTACTATTATTATCACTCCATTTTGTGGAAAAAGAAACCGAAGTACAAAAAGAAAAGGGGGGGTGAATATAGCTGGCAAGGCAGGGCTAGGGGTCTACCTGGGCAGTTTGGCCCCCGAGTCCATACATTGAGTCTGTGTGTCATCTTGTCTTGTGCAAGACGAGCTCCATGAGCAGTCCTTGTAAAGGAACGACAGGTGTTGGGGACCATCCTTGGGACCAGTTTTTTCTTGTTCTTCAAGAGCAATATGCAGAGGGCCTTGATGAAGCTGCCTGCTGGCGTATCTGGGGTGGGAAAAATGACTGGGAAGACCACTCGGCAAGCTGGGGAAGAGAGTTGTTTTGGTTTAAAAGATTGACATTTTAATAAACTGCTCTTAATTAACAGCACTTTGAAATTCTGAGTGGCGTGCTCTCCATCTTAAAACAAGCGGGCGGGTGGCTTCTTAGAGAACGCGATGCTTGTGGGTGATCTCCCTTTTTGAAACAAACCCAGACCCTCCAGTCACAATTTATTTTTCATTCCAAAAATGATCTTTACTGCAAATGTTGCTTTGGTTCGAGTGAATTAGAAATCCTTATTACACAGGCAGGCACTTCAAACAGTGCCCGGCTCTCTGCGCCGGCTGTGGCATCAAAGACTCGGCTGGAATCTCTGATTACCACCCAGGCTGTGGGCCACTCGGGAACAGGCGGCATCTGAAATGGGGCTCCGGCTGTGGGAGTGGCTGGCGTGGGGAGCCCAAAAGCCAGGCAGCCTCCATGCCAGGCTTGGAGCCTCCAAGTTCAGGGGCTTGGAGGGGTTGCTGTGGGCAGAAGGGGTGGAGAATGGCGTAATTGTCCTTGACTGAGCACCTATTGATGTCCCAGATGCCTGCTAGGACCTTTTTCATGCATTTGTGCTGTGCTAATTTGCTTCAGTTGTGTTCAACTCTTTGTGACCCTATGGACCATAGCTGCCAAGCTCCTCTCCCCATAGGATTCTTAACGCAAGGATACTAGAGTGGGTTGTCATGCTCTCCTCCAGGGGATCTTCCTCACCCAGCAGTCAAACCTGTGTCTCTTACATCTCCTGCTTTGGTGGGCAGGTTCTTTAACCCTAGAGCCACCCTTTTCGTGCATTATCTCATGTAAAATTTCTGATGGCCACCTAGTGTAATTGTTGTGATGGTTTAAGAGAGCTTGGGAAACAATGCTCTTCTTTACCTCACTTATTCTGAACCAATTGAGAAATAAGACAAAAGAGTGATGCAAATGAGAGATCAATTTCAAGCTTACCACTGATAACGTACTTACTGCTGCTACTGCTAAGTCGCTTCAGTCGTGTCCGACTCTGTGCGACCCCATTCACAGCAGCCCACCAGGCTCCCCGGTCCCTGGGATTCTCCAAGCAAGAACACTGGAGTGGGTTGCCATTTCCTTCTCCAATGCATGAAAGTGAAAAGTGAAAGTGAAGTCGCTCAGTCGTGCCCGACTCTTAGCGGCCCCATGGACTGCAGCCTACCAGGCTCCTCTGCCCATGGGATTTGCCAGGCAAGAGTACTGGAGTGGGGTGCCATTGTCTTCTACTACTGATATTAAATATCCTGCTTACTACCAATATTTTAAGCTGGTATTGCAGAAGGTGCCTGGTATTTGCAGACAAGCCGGGTCTGCATTTCTGAAGCTCACAGTTATCTCGTTCCTTCCCCATAAACACGCATACTATGCTAGGACAGGTAGCATGGG
>SJYX01016433.1:152201-206493 GCA_006410675.1 Oreotragus oreotragus | reverse complement strand
GGGGGGGGGGGGTGGGGGAGTGGGGCACTGATCTCTAAATTGTTAAGAGAAGAGAGAAAACGCAAGCTGCCTCCTCAGGTAAAGAGAGATGCTGAAGAACTTGGCCACATTAGCCCTACCAAATTCACCAGAAAATTCCTTCTCACTTTTTAAGGTCAGGTGAGAGAGGGAACTGGGAACCTCTCTACAAGCAAGGAAACATCACACCTCCACCACCCAGGCCCTTGGGATTATTTTCTTTGTTCTATAGGTACAGGGGGCTTCCCTGATGGCTCAGATGATAAAGAATCTGCCTGCAATGCAGGAAACCTGGGTTAGATCCCTGGGTTGGGAAGATCCCCTGGAGAATGGAATGGTTGCCCACTCCAGTATTCTGGCCTGGAGAATTCCATGGACTGTAGTCCATGGCATTGCAAAGAGTCGGACACGCCTGAGTGACTTTCAATCCACAGGTAAAGAAGGAGCTTCACGGCCCTCCAGCTGGTAGGAGGTGAGGCTAAGATTCACGCTCCTTGGTCTGCTGGTCCTATTCTATCTTCCCTTCTTGACTTTGAGCTCCTCAAGTTCAGGGTTGTGTCTCATGAATTTAGTATCCTTAGGAGCTGGCACAGGGTCCAGCTCAGGGCCGGCTTCAGGCAATGTCTTTGAAGTGAACAAAACAGATTCATCCTTTCACTCAGCAACATGTTTTGTCTCTCCTGGGTGCTGATCTCACTATTGGTGGCATTAAGCTGGCGGAGTGGGGAACGGTGGTCCCCTGCCCCCAAAAGATATATCCTAGTCTCTGGAAACTGTGAATGTGATCTTATTTGGAAAAAGGGTCTTTGCAGATGTCAGTAAGGATCTTGAGATGATATCATACCTGATGATGACCTGAAAAATGAAGCTGTTAGTCACTCAGTCATGTCCCCATGGACACGTGGCCACCCCATGGACTGTAGCCCCTCAGGCTCCTCTGACCATGAAGTTCTCTAGGCAGTGGACTCAGTTACCATTCCCTTTTCCAGGGCATCTTCCTGACCCAGGGATCAAACCCAGGTGCCCAGCGTTGCAGGCAGATCTTTACCGTCTGAGTCACCAGGGAAGTCCATGATGACTTGGGTGGGCTCTAAATCCAATGACAACTGCCCTTGTAAGAAACAGAAGAAGCAACAGGAAAAGAGAAGGCATGTGAAAAAGGGGCAGGGACTGGAGTGATGTGGCCACAAGCTAAGAACACCTGGACCCACCACTGGCCAGAAGAGGCAAGGGACGATCCTCTCTTAGA
The DNA here is from genome assembly GCA_006410675.1 of Oreotragus oreotragus. Lineage (NCBI taxonomy): Eukaryota > Metazoa > Chordata > Mammalia > Artiodactyla > Bovidae > Oreotragus > Oreotragus oreotragus. The sequence goes on along the minus strand of SJYX01016433.1, from coordinate 205,226 downwards.
GACTTTGGAGAGAGCAGGGCTCAGTTGGCACTTTGATTTTGGACATCTGGTCTCCAGAACCACAGGGGATAACTTTCTGTTGTTCTAAGCTCTCTAGTTGATGGTAACAGAGTGCCATCCAGGCAGCCCTAGGGAATGACTACACTGGCACTGGGGGACAGAAAGATGGCTTGGCCCCTCCACCTCTCTCCTGATATGCAAAGGGGGTGGCAGGCCATCTCATCGGGGCCTAGATCAGAACCACTTTTCTCGGGAGGTGCTGGCTCCCCAGGCTCAGGCATGGGGGCAGGAAGCCTCTCAGCAACCTGGACATCATTGTTCACAGCATGTTGCTGAAGCACACAAAATAAAGAGAAAATGAACAGCCAAACACACACAGACCCTCAGACCAAACCATGGAGACGTGGCGGCTGGAGTGTCTGGTTAAAGACTAGTGACTTTTCTGTCACTGGTACAATTTCCCATGTTGCGATCTCTTGGTGTCTGAAAAGGAACGTCTGAGAATTACTAACTGTTTTTGAGGGGACTTCCGAAGCCACCAGCATTCCTCAGCATCATTTTTACCAAGGAGATATCCAGTTGCTGTCTGGTTGCCTCAGAGTCAGAGTAGACAGGCCCCCTCCTGGGGCTCCTCCTTCGAAAGTGCTTCTCTGCAGGGGACACACACCTGCCTCCCCCTTATACATACTTTCACTCCCATTTCACAGATGGAGAAATTGAGTCTTGGCAACTTCCTAGGGTCACATGCACTGCTGTTGTTTACTCGCTCGGTCATATCCAACTCTTTGCAACCGTGTGGACTGTAGCCCGCCAGGCTCTTCTGTCCATGGGGTTCTCCAGGCAAGAATACTGGAGTGGGTTGCCATTTCCTTCTCCAGGGGATCTCCCTGACCTAGGGATGGAACCCTCATGCCCTGCAGTGCAGGCAGATTCCTAACAGCTGAGACACCAGGGAAACCCAGGGTCACATGTATAGTAGGTGCTAAATCCAGTCTTCTCAGAGATTAGGGAACCTCAGCTCCTTGCCTTGACCATGAGAGGAATCAAGCACAGGACCAGTGTATGTGGTTGTCACTGCAAACGCTGCTCAGGAGCCCCACTGTGGACTAACAAGCCCTGTTGTAACTACTGACCCAGGGCTTAGCTGTGCTCCTTAGAAAACCAGGTAGGTTACCCAATGTATGGTTTTCTCTCTACACCTCTGTAGATGCATGCTTTTGGGGTGACTTTTGATCAGAACATTTCCTGAGTTTTGGTCTCCTGGGTCCACTCGCAAGGAAGCATTCTGACTGATGTGGATGGTTCATCTAAAACTTCCTGGCTCTTTCAAGGTAACCTTGGATACANTGCATGCTTTTGGGGTGACTTTTGATCAGAACATTTCCTGAGTTTTGGGCTCCTGGGTCCACTCGCAAGGAAGCATTCTGACTGATGTGGATGGTTCATCTAAAACTTCCTGGCTCTTTCAAGGTAACCTTGGATACATTACATATCAATACATTTCAAAATACAAATGTAATTAGTTAGTGGTATTGGGAACAAAGGGATTATATTTAAGTTTGAATTCTGGCTGGTGAATCTCCCTCCTTCCAGCTGGGCTGTTGGGTTTGTTACACACAAAGAAACGGAACAATCACTACTTTATTGTGAGCTGGGCCGTGCCTAATGCCCCCCTGCAGAGGTCTGGTAAGGTAGGGGTGGGACACTGGTGCAACCTTTTTCCCTCCATCTAAGCTCAGACCCGAACCTCATCACTGGCCAGGCACCTTATCCAAGTGAGGGAATCTGACCTGTCTCTTATACACATCTTATGAGGAACGAGGAGTGGCCTAGCTAAAAAGGATTCAAAATGATCTCTAAACCCCACCCAGACACACCAAGGAGAGCTCACAGATATGCTACAAAAATAACCACAGACTTTTCTACCTCCTGCACATGTGCCCTAAGCACACCGTGGATACAAAATAACCACAGGGACTTAAAGTAACCTTAGGCAGTTAGAAGCCCATTGCTNGGTGGGGGTGGGGTGGGGTGGGGGGAGGCGGGGAGCTGCCCCTGCCACTGACTGGGGTGGTCTGACTTTAAGGGGCTGGGGTCCATGAGCTTGTGTCCTGAGAACATACAGTGATACTCTTGGGGTCTGGGGTCCTGTTACGTGGACAAGCCCTGCTGTGAGCTGGCCGAGAGCGAGAAGACAGAGGGGTCCTGGGGTTGCCTTGAGCTCTCACCTGTTTGCACCCCAGCTGGTCTTGAAAGGGTCCCAGAGAGGATGCAAGTTGCCAAACGGTTGAAGAATGCACCTGAGTGCTCAAGGAAGCCTCAGAGGGAGGTGGCCGGGGCTGGGCTCTGCCTGGCAGCACTTTGCTGCCCAAGAAGCTCAGTTAAACAAATTCTAACACAGCACTTACCTCCCGGGTGCCTCTTTTGTGATGGGCTCTGCGGGGGACACAGAGCTGAGTGTCGTACAGCCGCCTAAAGCCATTCTAATGAGAGCTAATGCGGAGTGTTTACCACACGCAGTGCTTCTGCCCGGAGCTGGATGCGCCTTACCTAGTTTAAGTCTCAAGGCACTCCTCAGAGGAGGTGTTGTATTGTCCCCTTAGGAAAATTCTGGAAACTGTCAGTTTCAACAGCTGAGACTAGGTGACCTGCCTGAGGTCCCCAGCTGGTGAAGATGGACCTGGGATTTGACCTCCACAGTCAGGCTCTAGATCAGTGGTTTTGATCTCGGTGGCCCCTTTGTGTCACCTGGAGAGCTTTTAAAACATAACCATTTCTAGATCTCTCCCTAAATCAATAAAATCAGAATCTCTGAGGGTGAGATTGGGCATTGATGTTTAACAACTCCACCCCCAGGCTGCGCGTCTTCTGCCAGGATTGAAAACAGTTTTCCCAGAGCCTGTGGACTTAACCACTGTGAGGCCCTGCCCATGGCCGCGCCCATCTCTGTGCATTCTGAGGACCCCTGAGCTTTTGCTTTTCTCACTGCACCATGCTGGCCCCAGCCAGTGGCTTGCACAGCGGTCTCTGATACAGGGAGGCTCATCACAGTGTCATAAGAGAGGTCCCCTTCCGGCAGGGAAAAATCATTAACAGCTTCGTGTTGAAGGCAAGAGAGATTGCAGAAGGGTCTGAGGTTGAAGAAGATTCTGGGAACTTAGCAACGGCCTCAATCTTTGTTTATTCATATGAACTCAATTCCCTAGGTACTGGGGAGCCATGGAAGGTTTTTGAGCATGGTAGTGACCCCATCAGAAAACAATCTACTTGCTGAAGCCCCCGCAGTTCTTGCTATACCCTCTTGCTCCAGGGGGAAGCTGGGAAATGGAATCGGCTGAGGAATTTTTTGAAAAATTAGGGTGTAAAACACATACCAGCAAAAACCATCCTCTTGTTTCTGCCCACTTCCCTGTCCACACTAGTAATGCCAGTCTTCCAGGCCACACTCCTCTTGGCCTCTGTCCCCCTAGTTTATTCTGCCTGGAACTCCCTTTCCTGTTTATAGGTCATGTAAATACCTTTACATTTATACTTCAAAACCTGCTCCCAAAGCTTAGGAACCCTCCCAGGATAGACTTAACCCTGTCCTCTTCAGCCCTCCTAGACCATGGACAGAGTTCCAGGGCTGTGCAAGTTACCTAGCCATTGTAATTGTCTCCCTATGTGGCTCTCTGCTAGACTGTGAGCTCCCCTACTCAGAGCGCCCAGCCTGTTGCTGCTAAGTCGCTTCAGTCATATCCGACTCTGAGTGACCCCATAGACGGGAGCGCACCAGGCTCCGCCATCCCTGGGATTCTCGAGGCAAGAACACTGGAGTGGGTTGCCATTTCCTTCTCCAGGGCATGAAAGTGAAAAGTGAAAGTGAAGTGTCCGACTCTTTGCAACCTCATGGACTGCAGCCTACCAGGCTCCTCTGTCCATGCGATTTTCCAGGCAAGAGTACTGGAGTGGGTTGCTATTGCCTTCTAGGTGCTAAAATCCCTATCAGGTTGGATTTATCTCCAAGGACAGGAGTTTTGAAAAAGCCGAATTTTAGGAACCGCCCCAAAACCTCATCTGTAAACTCCTCTTGGAACATCTCTTTCCTTCCTGTCTGCCACATTTAGCAATTTTTCTTATTATCCTCACTGCCTGGAACCAAAGGATTGTCTCAGAAGGTTTCTTTTGAAAGACAAAAGGATTACCTTCGATTTTGGAATCAACAGCTTCCTGACAGCCGTGCACCCCTGAGCCCAGCCTAGCTTGTCAGATTAGCTTCACCAGGTCCTGGAAAAAAAGTGACGCAGATGTGATAAGTCATTTTATTGTTTTGTTTGCTTGTTTTAATTGAAGCATAGTTGGTTTACGATGTATTATTTTCTGCTGTACAGCAAAGTGAATCAGCTATATGTATATATACCGCCCCTCTTTTTGGATTTCCTTCCTGTTTAGGTCACCGCAGAGCACTGAGTAGAGTTTTCTGAGTTATACAATCGTTTCTCCTTATCTGTTTAATACACAGTATCAATCAGTGTATATGTGTCAGTCCCAATCTTCCAACTCATCCGCCCTCCCCTTGGTGTCCGTATGCTTGTTGCTTACATCTGTGTCTCTCTTTCTGTTTTGTAAGTAAAATCACCTGCACCGTTTTTCTAGATTCCGCATACATGCATTAATACACTATATTTGCTTTCCTGACTGACTTCACACTGCACGGTCTCTAGGTCCATCCATGTCTTTACCAATGACTCAGGAAGTATTGAAAGAGCAGGGAGGGGAAAGGGCTAGGCCAGGGTCCAGATGGATAGGGGTGCTTGTCACTGCAGCCGGGGGAGCCTCGTGGGTGGGTTTATGGGGCTGCCAAATGGCCAGAGGGAGGCCATCGACTGTGTGAGTGTAGATGAGTAGAGGAGAGATGGGGGCTTTAGGACGAACAAGAGCCCTCTGGCAGGAAGGGGAGGGGAGCCTTGGGGACTCATGAGCTGGTATTGTTCAAATAGGTCGGGACCTTAACGCAGTATAGAGTGTGTGCCCCTAAGCACGTGTACAAGTGAGAGCAACCAGTTCTCCCCCACAGGCTCTGAGCAGACCCAGGCTCCCAGGGCCAGCCAAAGAAGGGATTACTTTCTGGTTTAGTAGATTAAATGCTGAGGTTTCTGTGAATTAAACCCCAAAGCAGCTTTGGAATGTTTTCACTATCTCCACTGAGAAAATGAGATCTTTTTCATCTGGTAACACAGGGATAATAATACCCAGATCCCTGGGCTAGAGTGAGGATTAAATGAGATCCTGTACGTCAAAGCCCCGGCCTGTGCCTGGGACACAGCGAGGCCCCAGTTGCTGCTCAACTGAACCGGGGCTCAGGGTGCTGGCTAGAGGCTGGCCTGAAATGAGCTTTATTCCTTAAAAAATCAGCAGTGCCTGCCTTTTCCTTGGCGTCTTTCAGCTTTTGAGCTTCATGGTCCTGGGGCAGCTCAGGCTCAGGGTTAAATATGGGTTCTTTCCCAGTCTGTCTGCATCCTGGGGTAAGAGCTGAAGCAAGCTCTGTAACGTCTCTGAGCCCCAGTTGCCTCTTAACAATACGACTTATCTTCTGGGGTTGCTGAAGGATTTGATGATCTCATCTGTCCCTTACTCAGCTCCCAGCCTCCACCCTCGACCCCCTCCAGACTGTTCTCCACAGAATGGCCAGATAAACCTATAAAACTGAAATTGGAACTTGTTTTCTCAAGCACACATCTCAGAGTATTTAGAATAAAATCTGAAGTCCCCATCACGGACTGGCAGGCCCTATGCGATCTGCCATCTGCCTCCTTTCATCCCTATTAGTCTGCTCCTGCACTAGGCCAGCAGCAACCTTCCTTTCTCTCCCTAAACAGAGCAGGCTCCTGCCCCAGGGAATCTGTGCCTGTGTTCCCTCTGCCTGAATGCCTTGCCCCCATGCGTGCGTGCTAGGTTGCATCCGCTGTGTTCGATTCTTTGCGACACTTTGGACTATAGCCCACCACGCTCCTCTATCCACGGGATTCTCCAGGCAAGAATACTGGAATGGGTTGCCCATTTCCTCCTCCAGGAGATCTTCCCGACCCAGGGATCAAATCCCCATCTATTATGCCTCCTGCATTTACCACTAGCAGCACCTGGGAAGCCCTCAGAAAACAGATGAAGCAAAGCTTGTCTCCGCCATCGATTAAACTTGGCTGAACTCTGTCACCTCCCCCTAGAGACAACGCCTGATTCTCTCTCTTAAGCAGCATTTTGAGGCTTTCTCAGTTCCCCTGTGTGTGTGTGCACGTGTGTGTACTCAGTCAGTCGCCTCCGAGTCTTTGTGACCCCATGGACTGTAGCCCACTAGGCTCCTCTCTCCATGGAATTTTCCAGGCAAGAATATCGGAGTGCGTTGCTGTTTCCTTCTCAGGGGATCTTTCTGACTCAGGGACTGAACTCACGTCTCCTGCGTTGCAGGTGGTTTCTTTATAACTGCATCACCTGGGAGGCCCCCTCAATTCCCTTATCCTGATGTATTTTCCCCAGTTCACTGAGCAACGGCTGATACTGTCATGTACATTTATCTGTTGTTGTCTCTCTTGTTAGAACGTAAGCTTCAGGAGAGCAGAGACCTTGCTGAGCTCACTGCTGTAGGCCCAGCAAGTGAATAACTCCTTGCTCAATAACAGTTTCTTGAAGGAATCGATGAATGAGTTAGCACCTGTGAAACATCATTCCTACCCCATGGTGAGCACTCAGAATTGTTAGCGATGGAGTGAAATGACCTTGAAAGTCTAGCCCCAAGACCCATTTCTTGCTGACTGTCAACTTACTGTGCAAGCTCAAGCAATTAACTTACCTTCTTTGGAACCCCGGGCAAGAGAGGATACTGGCTCCTGTCTTAACTGATGGGGATCGGGGGTCATGGAAGGGTCAAGTTGATAAAGAGACAGTTTGCCAAGCAAAAGAAGCCCAGGGATAATAAAGTGAAGGCCATTTTCTCTGAGAAAAGCCCGTGTCTCTAATTTTTCAATATGCTGCCAGCTGGGCTGCATCAGGTGGTTATGCATAAGGGGAAAAAATGCCTTTGACTGAAACGGTGATGTTTTACCGAGGCCACTTGGTTCTGCTTTCAAATAATTTCTTCAGGGCTCCCAAGTGCCTCCTCTTTCTTACTCATTAGCAGTCTACAGAACTTAAAGGGAGACTCTAATTAGGCAGAACTTTCATATCATTTACTAGGGAAAGATTGAGGGAGGAGGCTGTCTTATGGGCCAGAGAGAAGCTTCTGAATCTGCAGAAAGGCCCTTTGGCTCCAGGCCTCTGACTTGATCCCAGGAACTAAAATGAAAGCCACAGGTCAGGAGGATGCATCTGCCCTTTGGACTAAGCAATTGTTATTTTAAAAATACATAAATTCTGAAAAAGTACACAGGTCTGGGGCATCTGGGGTGCCTGGGGATGGGTCTGACTCTGGCTTGTCGAAGAAGTGCAATTATTGACTCTGCTGTTAATGAGGAATGTGGAGCTAACAGGCTCAGGGCAAACGAGAAGCAAAGAGGACATTCTGAACTGGCAGAGAAGATTCCAGGGGCTGAGGCTGCCGAATCCTCACTCTGAGACCCCATTAGGAAGTGGGCAGGCCCACTCCCAGTCCCTCTGGAAATCAGTGGAGGTTGAAAATGTTTAGATTCTTGTGCTGATGTGAGCTCACTGTGTGTCAGCAGTGGTGGGAGGTTGATTGGAGGGCTGCTGTCTTGGGGTCCTACCAATGTAGGTAGAGTGTGCTGAATCAGGGAGATGATAGTCCTGCCATCCTCCATACTGATCATCTCCAAAGATATCAGGGTGTTTGCCTGTGGTCCCCAAATTGATAAGGAACATAGACATTACTGGTTAAGCAATAGAACTAAAAAGTAGTGGAATCTTTGTGACAAGGATACCTGTTAGCCAAGTAGCTATGGGCGTGACCTTGGAATTAAAGGGATCTAAGTGGGAATGCTGGTTCTGTATTGCTGACTGTGTGGCCTTGAGCAGAAACTTTCTTCTTTCTCTGTGAGCCTCATCCTCTTCCTCATCTGTTAGAGAGCATGATTGTGTGTTCTATCTCATAGGAATTTCTCAAGGGTCAATTTGAATAAAATTACATTAAATGTTTAGCATGTAGCACACACTGACCACATAGCAACAGTTATAAGTATGATTATGCTTGAAGGGGAGGCATCACTTGAAGTGTTAAGCACAAGAATTCTGGAAGGGATTCTTGTCTGGAAAGGCAGTGTGCTAAATGGCCTGGGAGCTTTGGGCAGGGCCAGGGAGGCGAGTCCTGGTCTTTGTGGGCAGCAGCTTTCTCAGGCGGCTCTGCTGCTTCTCCCTGCCCTTCTGCCTCTGCCAGGGTGATGCTCATGTGATGCTCGTGGGTGATGTTTGTCCTGTGGGTGGGGAGGCCATGGCTGTTCTCAGATGTGGTCCCTGAAAGCCTTCCTAGAATCCTTTTCACTATGTTGTGCCAGGATGTGGGAAGCAGTGGCTCAGAGGGTGTTTAGGAAAACTTGGATGAGGCCAACCCAGAATAAGATCACCTGGGGGCTGACGACTTCAATCCCAGATGCAAAGGACTCTGGGTCTTAATCTTTCCCATGTCTCCTTTGGTCTGATTTTGACCACCAGCCTGGCTCTACCTGGGGCCGCTGGGATCTTAAAAGAGGTGTGCTCCTGGGAGCCACTTGCAGCTGTTAGCATGAGACTGACCCTAGAAAGGAAATGGGCTTTGGTTTCAGTCAAAGCAGTGATGGGAATGCGATAGGTCAGGTTTTGCATGTTTGAAACCCCTGAGTGATCATCCTGTTCTTGCATGGGTACTCCCCCCATGGCATTCCATGTGGGTTTGGAGTCAGCAGCCCCAGGTTAACATATCCTGGTTTGGCACCATCCACGTTAGTGATCATCCTGTTCTTACATGGGCACTCCCCCTATGGCATTCCATGTGGGGCTGGAGTCAGCAGCCCCAGGTTAACATATCCTGGTTTGGCACCATCCTCGTTATCCACGATTATACACCTGGGTCCTAGGCCCAGTGATCAGTGATTGAAGGTGGTCAGGAAAGGGACCTCTGTGTCTGGTGTTGCTGCTGCTGCTAAGTCGCTTCAATCATGTCTGACTCTGTGCGACCCCATAGACGGCAGCCCATCAGGCTCCCCCGTCCCTGGGATTCTCCAGGCAAGAGTACTGGAGTGGGTTGGTGTTAGCCTCATATTATCTCATCCTTTACAACAGACCTGTTCTCATCCCCATTTGACTGGTGGAGAAAATGTAGCTCGGGAAAGTTAAGCAAACTGCCCAAGGTGACGCAGGTAGGGAATGATGAAACTGATTTTTGGGCCTGAGTCTGTGACTTCAAGATCTGTACTCCATCCACTGAGACTTGTTTTAAAGGAGACTGGTGATGGGGAGAGGGAGACAGGGGGCTTCCCTGGTGGCTCAGATGGTAAAGAATCTGCCTATGATGCAGGAGACCCAGGTTCGATCTCTGGCTTGGGAAGATCCCGTGGAGAAGGAGATAGCAACCCACTTCAGTATTCTTGCCTGGAGGATTCCATCCATGGGGTGGCAAAGAGATACAACTGAGCAACTAACACTTTCACTTTGTGATTTCAAGATCTATGCTCCCTCCATCGAGACTTGTTTTAAAGGAGACTGGTGATGGGGAGAGGGAGAGAGGGTGAACATCTGCCTCAGGGTCATAGTTTGAGAAGCAGGACAGGAGAGCGCCCTTGAGAATGAGAACTGAGGACAGTGAGTGAGTGTCTGGGATGGTTCCTGCCCACCTCCTCCCTAAGTAGAGGGTGGTAGGAAGACAGAGCTTGGCTTCCTTTTAAAGGAGACCCCTCCAGGGAGTGAGCTGTGGGAAGAGCGCGTGGAGAGGCAGAGTGGCCGCCTACCCTCGTGCTGGTCCTGCTGTGGTGAGAAAAGCCCCAGTTCCAGTTTGGCTGTGGCAGCACAGATGGGACAGGTTGGGAGTTGGGGGGAGACACTGTCCCCCGCTCTCCCCTGACTTTGTCTGAGGCCTTATGCCTGCCACTCACACCACCTCCACGGGTCTGTCTAATTCTGATGTTCTCTGCCAGGGCCCCCTAAACTTGAGAGTGCCTGAAAGTCATCTGGGGGGCTTGTTAAAAATTAGATTCTGTTTCATAGAGCTCCCAGAAGAGGCTGGTGCTGTCACCCAGGACCACACTCTAAACCACTCTCATCCTCTGGACTCTGAGGCACACTGTGTGGACAGCACCAGAGTCAAGGTATTTTTTTTCCCCTGTGTAGACCTGGAGTGTTAAGAGCTGAACTTGTGCCAAAGGACATGTCCGTCTGGCCTCTCGAAGCTTCTTTCAGGACGTCTTCCCTGATCTGCATCTACCATCAGCTCCTTTAGGTGCAAAGTGGTTAGGAATATGGACCCTGGAGCCAGATGTTTTGGGTTCAGATCTTAACTCTGCCTGTGTGACCTTGAGCAAGTTACTAAACTTCTCTGAGCCTTGGTTTCACCATCGGTAAGCTGCAGATGATGGCGATACTGATCTCACAGGGTAGAGGATTAAAGGAGTGATCATTGGTAAAGCTCTCAGAGTGAGCCCGTTATAGATGTTCCCTCTTCTTCATTATTTTTGTCATCATCACCATCCCTTTCCTCCCAGCCTCCCTCCAGCCATCTCTTGTTCCTCTCTGGGCCCCAGTGCCCAGCAGAGAGAATTTTCTCAGACTTCAAGTGGGGTGCCCTGAGGCCAGGCAGAGCAGGACTGCTGCTCACAGGATGCAGATTTATGGCCCAGAGGCCAACGTTAGGGCCGACTGAGGGATTCTGGTGGGATTACAGGCTCCTCTCAGCAGGGTCGACCTTTTCTCATCTTATCTGGGAGCTGACAGAAAACAGAGGGTGACCCAGTTCAAGCCTCACCCTGCTCTGGGGGCCATGACCAAACCCCTTGTGATCTGGACTTTTTGCCTGTCTCCTGGGTTTTGCTCTAAGGGTAACCCTCTCCCATAAACCAAGCCTGGTGAGGCTGGGGGAACCCAGAAGCATGGGTGGGGTGTGCTTCCAAGCTGTCAGATGCAACACGGGACTATGTCTGTTTCATCACTGACTCCCCTGCCTTCTCACCAACTGCTGGGGATGCCTGCCAGGCGGCTGGAGGGGTCCATGCCACACTCTGACAGAACGCAGTCCCCTCTTCAGATCCCTGGCTAAAGAGAAAAATGCAAGCACAGAAAACAAAGGCCCCACTGCCCAGCATAAAATACTGCTTCCTAATCCCAAGTGTGGCCAAGTACGCTGTTAAGATATTTAGAAGGCTCTTGAATTATTTCCACTTGAAAAATGTTTTTATGTCTCCCATTCTGTTCACTTGATTGGCTAAGGTGTAATTGCTCTCCTGGCCCGGACTTTGCTCCCTCACCGATGGGAACCCCACTTCTGCATCTTGATATTAAGAACAGATACTGAGAGCTGAATGGGGCATTGTTTCCTGGCCAGATCAGTAGCTGCTGCCTGCATTTAGCGAGCAAGCGGTCCAAGACTGGCAGCCCAACCTAGCCCACACTGTGGCTTGCTTTGATTGCTTGGTTCCATCCCGCTCCAATCAGGAATGGATCACACATGTCCAGGTTTGCATTTGCTCTTCCTCCCCCACGTGTTTTCCACAGTTGCAGCTTAAGGCATGGGTTTGGGGTTGGAAGCCTACTTCGGTGTCTGTGTTTTCAGGGGGTTGGGCTGGAGTAACGGGGGATGTCCCCTAGTTGTCCCTTCTCCCCAACCTGCCCCCACCTCCTCCCCACCACTGACTCAAAGCAGAGGCTTGGAATGTAAGCATCTTCTGCTGATATGTTCCCTTATTTGTGACCAGAAAATGTTCTAGAAACATCCCTCCGATTGAGAACAATGAGGAACGCCCATTCTTTCCCCAGCAGGCAGTAATCACTTGAAATCTGGCACTTTCGCATTTTAACCAGATAGGTCTAAATATAGAATCATAGCATCTCATTTTAGAAGGATTTGGGAACACGATCTGCTGGTCACTTAAAGACTCTTGACTGCAAGTCTTTATTATCCTGCCCGTGTCCACCCTGCCTCCCTCTGCTCATCATGACGTTTGGCCATAAATGCCAAGGACCCAAACAGAAGACTCTGAGTGGTGGGACCCAGCTAAAGAGCAATGGCAGGGTGTTGGCTCGCGGGGCGTCAGCATTTGCCAAATAAGTTTATCCTTTATTTATTATTTTCACTGCGGCCTAAACCACGCAGTCCTCAAAGCCAAGTCTCTAAACTGAAACGTATGTCAGGCCTCTGCTCACGACGAACTCGGGGACTTTCCCCTTTGCTCCTCGCCAGTGGCTGGGACCAAAGAGAGTATGTTTTGAATTTACTGAGAGATCTACTGCTTTGGGCTCAGTTTTTGTACTTTTAAAAAGCAATCAATAATGGCCAGTTTGTAATAAGAAAAATTTATGAACTGACAGGCAAAATGTAATTACGGAGGGGATTCCTTGCAAGAAAAAAGAGGTGATGTTAACAGACATCCCGACAATCTGTTTGCACTCATTTTCATTCATATAAATGATGAAGTGCTTCTGGGTGGAAGCAGTGTTCTCCGAAGGCTTCCCGGGAGCCTGGAAATGTCGCTGCCAGAGTTTTCACTAACGAAGGGCAATGAGTTGTGTTAACTTCTCATTGTTATCCACTACGTGGATTTTTCACAGTGTTGTTTTTATGACTCTACTGTTAGCCAGCAGCAATTTCTACACCTTGTCTTACTGGTCCCTAAGGAGACCCAGCATGTTCGGGAGTTTCTGGAAATCGAGGTGGTGTTGCAGGCACCCTAGGAGGCTTCGGTTCCTTCCACCCATCCCTCTATCTCCTCTGGCCACTTTCTTCTTTCAGTCTTGGCTGCTAAAGAGAGGCCTGGAATTTCCTGTCTGTAAAAGGTGTGCTTCAAGAGGGAGAGCAGAGGTTCCTGGCTGCATACCGGAAGTTGCTTCCAAACTACCTGATGCTGATGAGGATGGAGCGTAGGGCCTTTATATATCCTAAGACTTGGGCTTCCCTGGCGGCTCAGTGGTAGAGAATCCAGAGGCAAGGCAGGAGATATAGGAGAGGCAGGTTTGATCCCTGGTTTGGGAAAATCCCCTGGAGGAGGGCATGGCAATCCACCTGAGTATTCTTGCTTGGAGAATCCCATGGACAGAGGAGCCTGGCCGGCTAAAGCCCATAGGGTCACACAGAGTCAGACACGACTGAGATGACTTAGCATACACACATGCATATCACAAGTCTTAACAAATGCTTGAAAAATAGTAATGGCATCTGACACACACATGTCACTTCCAAATCATGAAGTACTTTAGATACCAAGGTCCATTTTGACCTTCCCAGCAATCTGCAGGGACATTTATTATTAAACTCATTTTATAGATTAGGAAATTCAGGCTCAATGACATTACTTGACTTGCCCACAGTCACCCAGCTTATTAATACTGGAACCAGGATTTGGACCCACATTTCTCTGTCTCCTAGGCATGTGGTCTTCTGAACATGGCAGAAGTAGAAAGGTCAGTTCTTTTAGGAAGATAGAGGAACAGAACAGACATTCTGTTACAGAAATATGATTTAGTGACATTGTACTTAAATTGGTTGACTTTTAAGGGGAGACCAAAGCTCCAAATCACTGCAGATGGTAATTGCAGCCATGAAATTAAAAGACGCTTACTCCTTGGAAGAAAAGTTGTGACCAACCTAGTTAGCATATTGAAAAGCAGACATTACTTTGCCGACTAAGGTCCATCTAGTCAAGGCTATGGTTTTTCCTGTGGTCATGTATGGATGTGAGAGTTGGACTGTGAAGAAGGCTGAGTGCTGAAGAATTGATGCTTTTGAACTGTGGTGTTGGAGAAGACTCTTGAGAGTCCCTTGGACTGCAAGGAGATCCAACCAATCCATTCTGAAGATCAGCCCTGGGATTTCTTTGGAAGGAATGATGCTAAAGCTGAAACTCCAGTACTTTGGCCACCTCATGGGAAGAGTTGATTCATTGGAAAAGACTCTGATGCTGGGAGGGATTGGGGGCAGGAGGAGAAGGGGACGACAGAGGATGAGATGGCTGGATGGCATCACTGACTCGATGGACGTGGGTCTGAGTGAACTCCAGGAGTTGGTGATGGACAGGGAGGCCTGGTGTGCTGCGATTCATGGGGTTGCAAAGAGTTGGACATGACTGAGTGACTGAACTCAACTGAACTGAAGGTTGCCAAAAAAGTGAGAACTGTTTCACCATTTTGCATCTGCAGGCTGTGTTGATTTTCCAAGTATGTCCATATCTTGACTTTCTGTCATTTGCTTTCTGTCACCACAGCCCTGTGGAGGGGGCCAGGGAGACATCTCTATTCCCACAATGTGGAGGAGAGCAAAGCTATGAGGCTGGGGGACCTGCCTGGGTCAGAGAGGGCACCCCCAGGAAGCTGGAAGCTCCTGATCATATCACCACAGCTCACTAACGTACAAGAGGGGCATTTTCTTGCTTTTACAGAAAAGAAAACCTTAGTATTCTTTACTTTTTTTTCCCCTTCATGTTAACCGCTCAGTTGAAAGTCGAATCACAAATCAAGTTGAGATCCAGGAGTGAGTTGAAGTGAGCCCCATCCCCACAAAGAGCAGTAACTAGAAAGAGGGGCCGGGGACACCACAGCCCACCACAGCTTGATTCCCATCTAGATATTCAGTCATGCCTCTGCAGCCTGGGCAGTCCTCAGTTACCTAAGTGGACAGTGATGTCTCATAGAGATTTTCAGTAACAAATGTGGAAACGGAAGGGGTCTGAGCCTCCTGCACTTACCCAACAATCCAAATGCACAGCAGCTCTCTTTATCTGGCCAAGGCCCCTGGATATAGGTTTGGGTGTGTTTGGCTCTGTGCCTCCACCCCTGGCACAGTAACGGGTGACAGGTATGGCCACAGGACAGGTGTGGCTGTGGGGGCAAGGTTACCCTGTGAGCCTTGTCAGTTAGGAATCTGGTTTCTAGATCTTTTATTTCTCTGTTACTACAGTAAAGCTGCAGACCCTGTAACTCCGTGGTTTCAAACCTCATTCTCTTCTTGCTCCTGTGTCTGTGGGGGCATCTGGGTGTTGACTGATCTAGTCGGAGTCAACCCCAGCTCTGTGGGTTGGTTTCAGATCTGCCCCCTATATCCTTCCTTCCTCCAGGGCCAGTGGACCTACCTGGGCGAGAGCCATGGAGATGGCAGATGTGCAAGTCACATTTGCAAACACTCCACCCATCAAAGCCAGTCACGTGGCCCAGCCCAACCTCAGTGGACCAGGGAAATCTGCTCAGGGAACCCGAAGAGAGTAAGAGTTTACTAAACTTTCAAATTATCACACAAGCTACCTGACTGGCACCCTATTTCCTAATTGACTCTAACTCGGAGAAAAGAGATATGACTATGATAGAATTTCCCCTGAAATCCCCTACACAGAGACCCTGAGCCCTAGATGCTGAGGGTAGAGAGGACTTCAAGAAGGGCGAGCAGGCAGGGGCAGCTGCCTCCCTGTGATGGATCAAGGGCACTGAGCTGGGGACCAGCAGATCCTGGGCAGTGCCTTGAAGAGGGACAGGATGGGAAGACAGGATGGTGATGGAGAACAGAAGCACCAGAGCTGGCACGAACTGGGTTCAAATCCCAGCTTCTCTACTTACTGAGCATGCGATTTCCTACTCTAGGGCTCCATTTTCTCATCTATAAGAGGAGGACAATCCCATGTACCTCAAGGCGGGCAAGTGAGCAGGGAGAGCTAGCAGAGAGCAAGGATGCTGGGTGCAGGAGGGTGCTCTGAAGGGAAGGAGGAAAACACAGTGATACCTGAGAAGCTTGGGATAGGAAGAGACTGCTCGGATGAGTTTAGTGAGTAAAGTTGAGTTGGGGTGGCTTCTATTTCAGCTGGTTAGAATCTCAATGCCCCATTCTGATCCCAGTTCCTTCATTCCTTCCAGAAATGTTTACTGAGCTGCTGCCCCGTGCCAGGCACCAGTCTAGGTGCTGGGACTGCCTCAGTGAATGAACTAGATGAAACTCTGCCCTCGTGGCGGGTGGGGTGGGGCTGGGACTGAATTAATGAAGCATGGGTATGTTTCAGGCACTGTGCTGGGCTCCGTATGTATCATCGCCAGGTGGTTACTGTTCTTTCTGACTTGGGGATTAGAAAACTGAAAGTAGTGGAAGTAAACAGCTATTCCATGGCCATCTGCAGCCTGTGAGAGACACAGCTGATACTGCTCCATCCCAGAGTCCTTCTACTCCGTCACCTCTCCAGGCACGAAGAGATGAACAAGCCCTGAGACTCTTGGAGGAGCAAGGGAGACTAGAAGACAACAGTGTATGTTAAGGTGACTAGCGATGCTGTGGGCAGAGGCACTGGGCTGGGAATTCCAAGCTGGTGCTAGTGCATGGGTGAGAGTCCTGAGTGCAGGCAGTTCCTCTGCCGGCCTGTCCAGAGGGGACCAGTGCCCCCTTTAAGACTCAGGGAGCAGGGATGGCTCCAGGGGATCCCTGTGAGCTTCTCCACTATTAAGCCCAGCCTGTTCCCTTCACTAATGTCAAATGCTCCAAGATAATGGGACGAAGGCCTGCCTGAAATCAAAAAGAAATCTGAAGCAGATGTTAGGGAACCTTTTTTTTTTTTTTAAACTTTGAATATGAGGATGAGCCCAGCTATTATTGGCAGAACTCTAGCCTGTGTCAGAAACAATTAGCTGCCTGGCCTGAGACCAAATGGGTCCCCAGCTTCCTTTTACTTCCTTTCTGGCTCAAGCCAGATGTGTTTCCAAGGCTGAGCTGTGGCCTTCCCAATGGGCAGGTGGCCCCTGGGTCTCTGACTCAGTCTGGAACTATAACCTCCCTGTTCTGCTCCTCCTGACCCACTGTCTTTCTCTCTTCCTGACCGTTTCTCCTTTGCTTTCGAATTCCCACCCCCACCAATACTAATCAGGTAAACTTGGCAGGTGCACACACACAAACACATACACCAAACATGCCACTTCCCATTTTGGCAACTGCCTCAAGATTCACAATGGGGACCAACCAGACAGGGCCATCCAAAAATGTATAATCCTCCTGCTCATCAAAGCCCCTCAGATAATCTTTCTGTGGAATTTACTGTTAGTCATAGCAGCTGAATGGGCTCTTGGCTGGGGCCCTGCTTCAGAAACTCCATAGACTTTGGATTCAAGAACACCATTAACTGAGCACTTTTTGTGCACCAACCACCTGGCAAGCATATTCCGGCTCTTTTCAAGGTCTCTCCAGCTTTCTGTGGTGGTCAGATCTCACACTTCATCGGCTCCTGCCCCATCCTGCAGGACTCTCCAGTCTCCGTGGAGGAACTCAGGATTGCCACCTGGAGGCTCCTGACCTGGCCAGGTGTGTGATGACCATATGCAGCCTTTGGGAGATCTTACTCACCTGTCCTCTTGCCCATGGGAGTCGTCAGGGCTCTAATATCAATGAGTCTGACCAGGTCCCCGAAGCTTCTCCATCTGCCACTCTTCAGAGACTCTGTGTAAGAGGACTTCCCTCCCGCCCCCCTACACTCGCCTCTGTGTTGCTTGGGTCTCAGGCTGTACTGGCCACGGACTACGTTTTATCAGGTCCCTCTGGAAACCCATGCCTCCTCTTCTACCCCAACTCCCTTCTCCACAGGGCTTATTCTAAAATGCCTTTAGCTTGGCTGGGTGACTGAGACCGCCAAGAGGTATTAGGTTGTCACCTCTTCCATGTTCTTGTGCTTTATGTCCTCGAGTTTACATTCTCTCTCTCTCTAAAAAGAGGGGCCTGTGTTCCCTTCCCCACGCCTCTGGACATGACAGATGTCCCAGAGGCACCGTTGACTTTATCTCAGTGTAAGTTACATTGACTGCTCACAGTGATCCTGTGAGGAAGCTAACCAGGTAATTTTGTGGTCTAAATCAGTAGGTGGAGGCTGAACATGATGGGAGAGCTCACTGTGCTCCAGGAGTCCTGGGTTCTAGACCTGGTTTTGCCACTAATCCCAGTGGGGCACCATAGCCAAATCTGTTCTCCTCTGTGGCTTTCTGAGTTCCTACCCATGAACTGAAGATAGCAAGAACATGGCTCTCCAAATTCTCTTTCTGCTCTAATAAAAGGGATGCCTTGTTCGAGAATGGGCTGCACGGATCTTCTTGGCGGTCTCCTTACACACTCACCGCCTGGTGATACACCCCTTGGATTTCCTCAACACGTACCTTCAGTGCTTGAAGGACTGGGTCAGCTTGATCCCTGTCTGTGTCCCCGCTGACCTGAGAGCCTTGCTGCTTCTCTGCAGCAGCCTCCACCTTCACTTGGCCTGACTTAATGAACACGGCCCCTGGGACCTGCTGGACTTCTCTTCAACTGCCTTCCTTCGCTCTCTCCTTCCGCCACACTGGCCTCTGGGGATCCTTCACACACCGCACACCCTCCAGCTGCAGAGCTGTTCCCTCTTCCCGGACCACTCTTACCCCAGAGACCTGGAGAGCCTGATCCTTCATCCTTTGCGTATTTGCTCACATGCTACCTTCTCAGGACTTCCCTGGTTGGTCTAGTGATTGAGATTTCACCTTCCAATGCAGGGGATGCATGTTCAATCTCTGGTCGGGGAGCAATGGGAGCTAAATCTCACATGTCTCGAGGTCAAAAAACCAAAACAGATGCAATATTATAACAAATTCAATAAAGACTTTAAAAATGATCCACATCAAAAAAAAAAAAAATCTTAAAAAAAGACACTGCCTTCGCAGCAAGGCCTTCTAGGAATGCCCTCCTTCAAAGTACTCCCTATACCACTGCTCCTATCCCCTTTCCTGGCTTTATTTTCTTTATAGCACTTCTTAACATCTGACTTATTCTATATTTTCCTTATATTTGTGAGCTGTATTTTCTGTGTCTGCACATTGGGCTGTAAGCTCCAGAAAAGCAAGGAGTTTAGTTTTCTTTGTCTAGAACCAGGGCAAAGACATTGCACAGCTCGAAGGGGCACCCTTCACATAGCATATAATGTAGAATATGATGTAGTGGCCCTATCTGAAATAGTGCTTGGCATATAGTTGGCACTTAAGGCAGTTTTATGGCATGAATAAGCCAGAATTAGCTGTCTATTCTTGGCAGAATTAAATCTCTTGGAAGCAGAATGTATATGGGAGTTTCCCTTTCAAAGGTAACCGAGGCATGAAGTAGGATGATACAGGATCAAATATCCTTGTAACACAAATAGCAGAGCCCAAACACCCTGCTTTTGGTACCTGGATATAAGACATGTAGAAGTCTTATATTAATAAGGTACAGAGGAATAAAAATGCATACAAAAGAAAACAATAAATCTCATGAGCTTGGGATAATCAGACTCAAACTCAGTACTCCAGGAGCAGAGAGGAAGAGTCCATTTCTTTTCTTTTTTTAAAATTAATTTTTATTGGAAACTTCATGGACTGCAGCACTCCAGGCTTCCCTGTCCTTCACCACCTCCTGGAGTTGCTCAAACTCACACCCACTGAGTCAGTGATGCCCTCCAACCATCTCATCCTCTGTCATCCCCTTCTCCTCCTGTCTTTAATCCTTCCCAGCATCAGGGTCTTTTCCACTGAGTCAGTTCTTCGCATCAGGTGGCCAAAGTATTGGAGCTTCAGGCTCTGCATCAGTCCCTCCAATGAATATTCAGGATTGATTTCCTTTAGGATTGACTGCTTGGATCTCCTTGCTATCCAAAGGACTCTCAAGAGTCTTCTCCAACACCACAGTTCAAAAGCATCAATTCTTCAGTGTTCAGCTTCCTTTATGGTCCAACTCTCACATCCATACATGACTACTGGAAAAACCATAGCTTTCACTAGACGGACCTTTGTTGGCAAAGTAATGTTTTTGATTTTTAATATGCTCTCTAGGTTTTTCATAGCTTTTCTTCCAAGGAACAAGTGTCTTTTAATTTCATGTCTGCAGTCACCATCTGCAGTGATTTCGGAGTCCAAGAAAATAAAGTGTGTCACTGTTTCCATTGTTTCCCCATCTATTTGCCATGAAGTGATGGGACCAGATGCCATGACTTTAGTTTTTTGAATGTCGAGTTTTAAGTCAACTTTTTCCACTCTCCTCTTTCATCTTCATTAAGAGGCTCTTCACTTTCTGCCATAAGGGTGGTGTCATCTGCTTATCTGAGGTTATTGATATTTCTCTCAGCAATCTTGATTCCAGCTTGCACTTCATCCAGCCTGGTATTTCACATGATGTACTCTGCTTATAAGTTAAATAAGGAGGGTGACAATATATATATACATATATCCTCTCTTTTGTGGACTTCCTTCCCATTTAGGTCACCACAGAGCACTGAGAAGAGTTCTGTGAGCTATACAGGAGGTTCTCATTGGTCATCTATTTACATGTAGTATTAATAGTGTATATATGCCAATTGCAATCTCCAAAAGCCCCCAGATTCTGTCTTTAAAGGATTTATGTATTTCCTTGGTTTTGATTGCACTGGGCCTTCACCGCTTTGCTGGTTGCCGCGAGTGGGGGCTACTTGCAGCTGTGACGATGGGCTCCTCACTGCGGTGGCTCCTCTAGTTGCAGAGGGTGCTCTGTAGAGTGCGTGGGCTTCAGAAGTTGTGGTGCTCAGACTTAGCTGCTCAGTGGCATGTAGGGTCTCCCCTGGCCAGGGATGGAGCCTGTGTCCTGCATTGCAGGCAGATTCTTAATGAGTGGACCACCAGGGAAGTCCCCCGATTCTTGAGGAAGCTAAGAAGGGGGAAATAACCATGTTCACCAGCTCACTCTGATATGGAAACACATGTGTTTCTCAAAGTGTTTCAGGAAAAAAGATGAACTATAGATTGGGGGAAAAGAAGTTTTCTGGTTAACTTTCAGTAAGATAGAACTTTCCAGTTACCCCCAGTCTTTCCTCCCTTCTCCCTTGTCCTATCCTGAACACTCTGGTTAACCAAGGTTGAGCCACATTCCTAGGGGGTCTAAGAGAAGTGCCCCTGAGCTTACTGAATATTCGGCTTCAGGGACGGAAAGACATTTACCTGGTGCTATGTCTTTTAGGCACAAAGGGCTAAGTCACGGTCCTTTGTCTCTTTTTCTAAACTGGTTCTGCTGCTAAGTCACTTCAGTCGTGTCCAACTCTGTGCAACCCCAGAGACGGCAACCCACCAGACTCCCCTGTCCCTGGGATTCTCCAGGCAAGAGCACTGGAGTGGGTTGCCACTTCCTTCTCCAATGCATGAAAGTGAAAAGTGAAAGTGAAGTCACTCAGTCGTGTCTGACTCTTAGCGACCCCATGGACAGCAGCCCACCAGGCTCCTCTGTCCATGGGATTTTCCAGGCAAGAGTAAACTGCGTATCTATTAATACAAAACCTAGCCTGGCAGTGGGAACAGAGGGCTGGGCCAGAGCCACTCCACATGCTTCTGAGAAAGCTTTTGAGGCCATTATCTCCTGGACCAGCAGGAGCCAAAGTGGGTGTCATTAGATGTCTCTAAAAGGCTGGTCTGCATCCCACCAGAGATACAGAGAAGGGTTAATTACAAAGAGGTGCTGGCTGAACAAAGGACCAGAGACAAGAAATTGTAAAATGTAGAAGAAAAGAAAAAGTGAGACAAGAGAAGTTAGGGGCAGATGGCAGTTCCCTAAACAATAAACACAGTGGGAAGTTTCTGTAATTGTGGGAGGCATGAGGGAAAAGGGGCTTTTAGAATACCATTAAGATAGGAATCTTCAAACCATGGCTGTTCCTAAGTCCAACAGAACCAGGCTGGCAAGGAAAGGGGTCCTCTCGGACTTTCAGGCAGCATTCTCTCTATACACTCCTTAGTCTCCCTTTCTTTAAATATCTAAGGGAAAATACTGTAAGTTTCTCATGTCTGAAATCAGCCAACTCAGGGTCGCACAGAGTCAGACACGACTGAAGCGACTTAGCAGCAGCAGCAGCAGCAGCAGTGAAAGTAATAAGATGCGTTGCCTCTCCAGGCTTGCTTACAGTGACACTGGTAATAGAAGCCTCTGTTGACAACTACGTCGTTGATATGAAGGGAGAAGACCAACCAAAGAGTGCAGCCTGGACCTGCAGAAGGAGTTGGACACAGACCCAGCCCCAAATCATCACAGCCCATGTGCTGTAAGCAAACTTAAGACAGAATGAATATTGAAATCAGTAAAGACTTGAATTTAAATCTCAGCTTTGCCATTTATTAGCTGTGAGAATTTGGGTTGTCACGTCACCTCTCAGAGCCTCCATTTTCCTTTCTGTAAAATGGGAAAAATATCACAGTGTTCCAAAGGGCCAGTGGGATGATACAATGAAACGGCTCCAAGTTGAGGACTCTTTTCATGCATCACAACTGTCTTCACCTGCTTTTAGTGGCCCCATCAGACTCATTGTAAGGGAGCTCATTAAAAATGGCAATGATGGTGTCTTTAATAGGAATGGTGATGACAAGGATGGAAGTATACCTCAACCTCAAGAGATCAACCTCAGGCTTAGATTTAGCCTCCAAGGTAGGATATCAAACAACAGGGAACTTGACAATCAGGATGAAGACATTCTTCAGACACTGCGGTTATTACACCAGGATGTTTTACAGTCACGTTTCTCACTCGTCTGCTGAATGCAACTGTTCACAGTCATAGTGATTATTGATTATATAGGTGGGTGTCTGTCTTTGTGGTATTTCTCATGGATTAGCCAGATCATTAATTTCATGGCATATGCTGCTTACTGACACTTCTGGGAAATCTGAAATATGAATAAACACTTTTATCAGAAATGATATTAGATTTAATATTTGACTAAGGGATTCATAGATATTTAACATTACACCATAATCAAGAGAGAGAGCTTGGGAATTCCTGTATGACTTCAGTTTGTAACCCATGGCATTTTATTTCCCTTCCTTAAGGTCATTCAAGCACATAAGACATCTTTACTCCTTTTTCCATCCTGGGCATCCTTTTCAGGCTCTGAGTTTCCAAGGAGCCAGGGAGCATGCCTTAGATCTTCCTGAGGTCTGCCTCACCTCTCAGCCAGGACCACCCACCAGGCCTGTGGTGACCCCTAGTGATTTCCTCAAGTCTAGCCAGCTGCTTGCTGTACTGGGTTGAATTGTGTGTATTCCTGTTTAGTCGCTAAGTTGTGTCTGACTCTCTGAAGACCTGTAAGTTGTAGCCTTCCAGGCTCCTCTGTCCATGAGATTTTTCAGGCAAGCATACTGGAGTGGATTACCATTTCCTCCTCCAGGGGATCGTCTGGACCCAGGGATCACACCCGCATCTCCTGTGTCTCCTGCATTGGCAGGCTGGTTCTTTACCACTGAGCCACCTGGGAAGGGTTGAAAGGTAGCCACCCCAAAAGATACACCCACCTAGAACCTGTGAATGGGAACTTGTTTGGAGAAAGAAACTTTGCAGACGGAATTAATTTAAAAATCTCTAGATGAGTTCATCCTGAGTTGCCTCAGTGTATCCTAAACCCACTTACAAGTGTTCTTACAAAAGACAGAGATCGGCAAGCAAGGCTGCAAAAGACGGGAAGACACGTGAAGACCGAGATGGTGATATAACCACAGGGAGCACTGAGGACCTTCAGAGCTGGAAGAAGCAAGGAGGCATTCTCTTCCTGAGCCTCCAGAGGAAGCAGGGCCCTGCTGACGCCTTGATTTTGGACTTCTAGGCTCCAGAACTGTGAGACTAAATTTCTGCTGTTTCATGATACCTGGCTTGTGATCATTGGCTATGGCAGCCCTACGAAACTAATATAGCAGTCCAGCCTGCTTTCTGTCGGGCGCTGGTCTCCCCCAGCTCTCTCTTCAGTATTGCCTGGGGAGGGTAATTTATATGCACACATTCCAGCTTTATTTAGTTTACTTTATCTTTTAATATTCAGAGGCTTCAGACGCAGGCATCTCAGCCTCACATCTTCAACTTGAAGATAGCAGGGATTTGAGGCTACAGTTAGTAGGTATCTTCCCATCCCTATGCTCATGATAGACAGTCATCTCGAGCATTCTCTCTCCTTACTTTGATTTGTCTTCTGCATCATCTTGGCAGGGAGATTTTTCTGGGACTTGCTTGCTTGCTTGCTTGCAATTATTTATTTATTTTTATATGGACCATTTAAAAAGTCTTTATTGAATCTGTTACAATATTGCTTTTGTTTTATGTTTTGGTCATGAGGCATGTGGGATCTTAGTTCTTCCACCAGGGATCAAACTTGCATCCCCTGAATTGGAAGCTGAAGTCTTAACCACTGGACCACCAGGCAAGTCCCCTCACTTACTTGCCTTTATTCATAGACAAGGAGCTCACCAGCCTCAGGGCAGCCTGTCTGGTTAGAGGCTCTCTGCCTGTTAAGACCTTGTAGTAGCCAGATACCAAAACAAATTTGCTTGTTTGCCTATAACTTCATCCACTTTGGAGTAATATGAGATACACAGGCTTCCTATATTTGCAGAGAGCTGATACCATCCCTGGGTCTACTGGTGTCAAGGTGAACAGTCCTGCTTCCTCCAGGTAGTCGGTGCGCTGTGCTCCCTGGCCCCCTCCAAATGCACTGTGCTCTCCTCTGCAGCTGTTTCTCCAGCCCAGGCACTTTCATGGAGGCTCCCAAGGATGATCAGTGCTCTCTGGCCCCTCACACCACAGTCCTGGGTGAGGGGACTAGAGACCAATTGTCCTCCTGCCTGTCTCCTCCCCCCCGCCTTTAGGAAGAGTCCCACACTGCGATTTTGAAGAGGCTGATCAGGGGCGTCAACATTCTCACCCCAGGGTAAACAGGGAGCCCCGAAAGGGCACCTCAGACCCCTGAACACAGTGGATGGGGTTAGATGGACTCTTGCAGGGACTAATTTATGTTTATGAGATGTTGTTATCATGTAAGCCTGAGCCGCTCAAGCGCTATTTTCCCGCTCCAGGGAAAACCTAATAGAGAATGCCTCAGACACGATGAAAAGCAATGGAGAAAGAGAGAAGAACAAAGAGGTGGTGAGGGAGGGAAGAGATGAGGAGAGACGAGAGACTGAATTCTGGGGGCATTCTTGGAGCGTCTGGATTCAGCTCTGTTTAGCGCTGACCCCCCCCAGGACTTCCCATGAGCCCCCAGTTCCACCTTTTCTTGAGCTTGTGTGACTTGGTTTGCTGCTTTTGCAAGGCAGAGTCTTGGTCAAACACATCCGGTCCAGCCAGTGCTCCTCCATGGGCCACCCAGGAAGGACTGACTGTGTTTGACTCTGGCCGTCACCAAACCTCCATGCTTCTTTCTGACTCTGCCTTCAGCCGAGATCATGCAGATTCCTTCCCTTATGACATCCCAACCAGGGCTGTCTCCTCACTTCACACTGGTCATTTGCAACCTAGGCCCCACCCTTCCCTGCCTCCTGTGCCCCATCTCTGAGCTCTGCTGCATTAGATGATTGGTATCTTTGCAAGCCTCACATGGAAGCCTTGCTGCACAGACTCCAAAAAAGCTTGTGCATGCAACACAAGAAGGCTCACCTTCATTCAATCCAATTTAACTGTAAGAATAACAGCACTGAAAAACAATCTTTAGCAATCAATGCTGTGATGAATTATGTAGCAAATCATGAGCATCACCCCCAAATATTATGTCTACAGGAAATGGCCTTATGCAGCTAATTGTTAACTGGGAAACTCTTTCATTAATTCAAATGGGTCAACATTTTAAATGATACTGTCATATAAATGCGGTGTGAAGGTTTACATGCAGATCACTCTAAGGTATCCTTTTTTTTTTTTTTTTTTTGTGAAGCCGACTAATGCTGCATTATGTTTTATTGTGCAATAAAATTATGTGCTAAAATTATGCTCATAAATGTACGCAAATGTAAACCAAGCTATTAGTTATGTTTTCACAGATAAAAGTCATTAGCATAGCTATCAAACTCTTCTTCCATTTGAATAACAGAATTATGTCTGGAGTCTCTGGCTGCCTTGCTGGGGTTCAGTCTCTGGGGGAACAAGTGTAAATCTTGTTGCCTGTTGGTGATGTGGGAGTTAGTAACCTGACCTGACTTCCACCCGCTGAGGCTGACTTTACATGGAGCCCACTGGGTCACTAGCTGAGGAAGGACCCTTTCAGCATCTCTCAGCATCTCACATCCCTGGGAAGTCATTCTTAACACCTCCCCACCTACTTCCTGCTAATTAGACTTACTGAAAAACAATTGCAGATCTTTGGAGATTTCAGGAGTCTGACAGCATCTTTTAGCAACAGTCACAAGGAAACAAAGTTTCATGTATAATTCATGAGGTGCGTGGTCATCCTGGTGGGAAATTATCTCCTGCCAGACTCGGCGATGGTGGTGTCCTGTCAGAACGGCCTACAGTGTATAATTAAAACCTGAAGAGAACAAATTAATGCTGATTACTTTATAAACAATTTGAAAGCTTGAATTCTGTTCCCTGTCTTACGGGAAGAAAACAGATATTTCAGAAATGTGTAGATTTCCCCCCGCCCACTAATAGTTCTGCTAATAAAGGACCCTTGAATAGATATTACAGTTAATATTCTTTGTCCTCCAATTTGATTTCATGAAGCTCAACTACATCAAGTCAGAGACTCCAAACCAAAAATCTGGCAAGTGCTAAATTTCCATGCTGAAAGTAACTCCCTGACTCCTGTAAATGCAAGTGTATCCATCTGACCAGGCTGATAAAAGCACTCTCAGGATATGAGCACTGTAAGGTCAGCTGGACATATCCCTTATTTGAGAGATAGGGTCACAGAGGCCAGTGAAGAAAAGTGGCCTGAGGTCAGGCAGAGCAGTGGTGAGGTCACTGCTGGCCAGTCCAGAGCTCCTCAAGCCCCCTCTATTTTTGACTCAATCTGCATCAGTTTTCTGAACAGTGTGTCTCCTTGCCTCCAACTCTGATCTCTTCAGATGGATTCTCCATACCTCAGTCAGAGCTGGCTTTTCAGAAATGCATCATCTCACCTCCAGCATAAAATAATCAGTTCAGCAAAACTCGGTTTAGTACCTGACTGGGTCACTAGCTGAGGAAGGACCCTTTCAGCATCTCTCAGCATCTCACATCCCTGGGAAGTCATTCTTAACACCTCCCCACCTACTTCCTGCTAATTAGACTTACTGAAAAACAATTGCAGATCTTTGGAGATTTCAGGAGTCTGACAGCATCTTTTAGCAACAGTCACAAGGAAACAAAGTTTCATGTATAATTCATGAGGTGCGTGGTCATCCTGGTGGGAAATTATCTCCTGCCAGACTCGGCGATGGTGGTGTCCTGTCAGAACGGCCTACAGTGTATAATTAAAACCTGAAGAGAACAAATTAATGCTGATTACTTTATAAACAATTTGAAAGCTTGAATTCTGTTCCCTGTCTTACGGGAAGAAAACAGATATTTCAGAAATGTGTAGATTTCCCCCCGCCCACTAATAGTTCTGCTAATAAAGGACCCTTGAATAGATATTACAGTTAATATTCTTTGTCCTCCAATTTGATTTCATGAAGCTCAACTACATCAAGTCAGAGACTCCAAACCAAAAATCTGGCAAGTGCTAAATTTCCATGCTGAAAGTAACTCCCTGACTCCTGTAAATGCAAGTGTATCCATCTGACCAGGCTGATAAAAGCACTCTCAGGATATGAGCACTGTAAGGTCAGCTGGACATATCCCTTATTTGAGAGATAGGGTCACAGAGGCCAGTGAAGAAAAGTGGCCTGAGGTCAGGCAGAGCAGTGGTGAGGTCACTGCTGGCCAGTCCAGAGCTCCTCAAGCCCCCTCTATTTTTGACTCAATCTGCATCAGTTTTCTGAACAGTGTGTCTCCTTGCCTCCAACTCTGATCTCTTCAGATGGATTCTCCATACCTCAGTCAGAGCTGGCTTTTCAGAAATGCATCATCTCACCTCCAGCATAAAATAATCAGTTCAGCAAAACTCGGTTTAGTACCTGCCACCAGCCAGCCTCAGGCCTAGGGGCAGGGTGCAGTTCCTGCTGTGTTGCGCTCAGTCGTGTCCGACTCTTTGCGACCCCATGGACCGTAGCCTGCCAGGCTTCTCTGCCCATGGGATTCTCTAGACAAGAATACTGGTGTGGGTTGCCAGTGCCTACCTCAGGGGATCTTCCAGACCCAGGGATCGGACCTGCATCTCTTGTCTTCTGCCCTGAGAGGCAGATTCTTTCCACTGTGCCACCTGGGAAGCCCTAAGTGCAGGGTGTATGTCAGTGACTAAAACAAATCAGGTGTCTACGCTCAGGGAGCTTATCGTTGGGTGGAGGGGGCAGATGATGACTGTGCTTGGGTCAAGGTTCAAGCTCTTATAAGTCGTTGAAAAGACTCACCAAATCTTGGGCTCTTTTTCTCCAGCTTCACCTTCAGCAATCCTTCCTGCATGAGACCACTTTCAAAAACCAAGGAAATGGGTCTCAGCTGGCGTTCTCCATTGCAAAAACCTGTGAAATTGAACTTCATGCCCTTCTGTCCTCTGCTCCACAAGAACCCTCAGCTAGAATTGGCTTTTCGTTGCGGTTGTTCAGTCGCTCAGCCCTGTCTGATGCTTTGCAGCCCCGTGGACTGCAGCCTGTCGGGCTTCCCTGTCCTTCACCATCCCCCAGCCTTTGCTCAAACGCGGTAATAACATACAGCCTCATGTCACAGCCCCCCTGGCGGAGCCCTGTTTCCACTGAGGAGGATAGTGCAACCGGCTCAGAGAAACTCAAGACTGAACCAGCTATGAGTTCAAATTCTGGCTCAGCCTCTTGGTAGTTACCTGAACTTGAACACAGTAATTTCTGTCTCTGCTGTTGTTGTTTGTCAGTGGCTAAGTCACGTCTGACTCTTTGTGACCCCATGGACTGCAGTACAGCAGGCTTCTCTGTGTTTCACTATCTTCCAGAGTTTGCTCAAACTCATGTCCAATTGAGGCAGTGAAGTCATCCAACTGTCTCTTCCTCAGTCACCCTCTTTTCTTCCTGCCCCCAATCTTCCCCAGCATCACGGTCTTTTCCAATGAGCCAGCTCTTCGCATCAGGTGGACAAAGTATTGGAGCTTCAGCTTCATCAGTCCTTCCAGCAAATATTCAGGCTTGATTTCCTTTAGGATTGACTGGTTTGATCTCCTTGCTGTCCAAGGGACTCTCAAGAGTTTTCTCCAACACCACAGTTCAAAAGCATCAATTCTTCGGCACTCAGTCTTCTTTATGGTCCAGTTCTCACATCCCTACATGACCACTGGAAAAACCATAGCTTTGACTAGATGCACAGAACTTTGTCAGCAAAGTGGTGTCTCTACTTTTTAATAGGCTCTCTAGGTTTGTCATAACTTTTCTTCCAAGGAGCAAGCATATTCCAGTTTCATGTCTGCAGTCACCATCCACAGTGACTTTGGAGCCCAAGAAAACAAAATCTGTCACTGCTTCCACTTTTTCCCCTTCCATTTCCCATGAAGTGATGGGACTGGATGCCATGACCTTAGCTTTTTGAATGCTGAGTTTTAAGCCAGCTTTTTCACTCTTCTCTTTTACCTTCATCAAGAGGCTCTTTAGTTCTTCTTCACTTTCTGCCATAAGGGTGGTATCATCTATATCCAAGGTTATTGATATTTCTCCCAGCAATCTTGATTCCAGCCTGTGATTTATCCAGGGAAGGATTTCTCATGATGTACTCTGCTTATGAGTTAAATAAACAGGGTGACAATAAACAACCTTGTCTTCAGATCAGTCACTCAGTCGTGTCTGATGCTTTGTGACCCCATGAACCGCAGCACGCCAGGCCTCCCTGCCCATCACCAACTCCCGGAGTTCACCCAAACTCATGTCCATCGAGTTGGTGATGCCATCCAGCCATCTCATCCTCTGTCATCTCCTTCTCCTCCTGTCCCCAACCCCTCCCAGCATCAGGGTCTTTTTCAATGAGTCAACTCTTCACATGAGGTGGCCAAAGTATTGGAGTTTCAGCTTAGCATCATTCCCTCCAAAGAAATCCCAGGGTTGATCTCCTTCAGAATGGACTGGTTGGATATCCTTGCAGTCCAAGGGACTCTCAAGAGTCTTCTCCAACACCACAGTTCAAAAGCATCAATTCTTCGGCGCTCAGCTTTCTTCACAGTCCAACTCTCACATCCATACATGACCACTGGAAAAACCACAGCCTTGACTAGACGGACCTTTGTTGGCAAAGTAATATCTCTGCTTTTTAATATGCTGTCTAGGTTGGTCATAACTTTCCTTCCAAGAAGTAAGTATCTTTTAATTTCATGGCTGCAGTCACCATCTGCAGTTATTTTGGAGCCCCCAAAAATAAAGTCTGACACTGTTTCCACTGTTTCCCTGTCTATTTCCCATAAATTGATGGGACCAGTTGCCATGATCTTCGTTTTCTGAATGTTGAGCTTTAAGCCAACTTTTTCACTCTCCACTTTCACTTTCATCAAGAAGCGTTTTAGTTCCTCTTCACTTTCTGCCATAAGGGTGGTGTCATCTGCATATCTGAGGTTACTGATATTTCTCCTGGCAATCTTGATTCCAGCTTGTGCTTCATCCAGCCCCACATTTCTCATGATGGACTCTGCATATAAGTTAAATAAGCAGGGTGACATTATATAGAATTGATGTACTCCTTTTCCTATTTGGAACCAGTCTGTTGTTCCATGTCCAGTTCTAACTGTTGCTTCCTGATCTGCATATAGGTTTCTTAAGAGGCAGGTCAGGTGTTCTGGTATTCCCATCTCTTTCAGAATTTTCCACATTTTATTGTGATCCACACAGTCAAAGGCTTTGGCATAGTCAACAAAGCAGAAATAGATGTTTTTCTGGAACTCTTGCTTTTTAGATGATCCAGCGGATGTTAGCAATTTGATCTCTGGTTCCTCTGCCTTTTCTAAAACCAGCTTGAACATCTGGAAGTTCACGGTTCATGTATTGCTGAAGCCTGGCTTGGAGAATTCTGAGCGTGTGAGATGAGTGCAATTGTGCGGTAGTCTGAGCATTCTTTGGCATTGCCTTTCTTTGGAATTGGAATGAAAACTGACCTTTTCCAGTCCTGTGGCCACTGCTGAGTGAGTCTTACTCCTTTCCCAATTTTGAACCAGGCAATTGTTCTATGTAAGGGTCTAATACTGACTCGCATACAGATTTCTCAGGAGACAGATCAGGTGGTCTGGTATTCCAGGCTCTTTAAGAATTTTCCACAGTTTGTTGTTATCCACATAGGCAAAGGCTTTTGCATGGTCAGTGAAGCAGAAGTGGATGATTTTCTGGAATTCCCTTGCTTTCCCTATGGTCCAGTGAATGTTGGCCATTTGATTCCTGATGCCTCTGCTTTTGGGCCCTCCTGATAGCTCAGCTGGTAAAGAATCCACCTGCAACACAGGAGACCCTGGTTTAATTCCTGGGCTGGGCAGATCCCCTGGAGAAAGGATAAGCTACACACTCCAGTATTCTTGGACTTTGCTAGTGGCTCAGATGGTAAAGAATCTGCCTGCAATGCAGGAGACCTGGGCTTGATCCCTGGGTTGGGAAGATCCTCTGGAGGAGAGCATGGCAGCTTACTGCAGTATTCTTGCCTGGAGAATCCCCATGGACATAGAAGCATGGTGAACTACAGTCCATGTGGTCATAAAGAGTCAGGCATGTCCTCTGCCTCTTCTAAACCCAGCTTGTGCATCTGGAAGTTCTTGGTTCAGATGTTGCTGATGCCTAGCTTGAAGGATTTTGAGCCTCTAACTTCATGTTAATGTCTAAGATGTGGTAGGGTTTGGGGGTGGTGTTTGCAGTTCAGACAGCCTCTCCTCAAATTGTGTCTTCTGCAAATTTAATTTGGACTGTCAATTTTTTATGTATCTTGGCATTGAACTTTTACCAGCATTTTAAGTGATATATTCAAATGATTTTATTCCATTTCTTTCCTTTTAGAATGTGAGATCTTCAGCATGCCAGCAATATTTAAGTGCCAAGACTGTGTAGGTAAAAAGCGTGTGAATTAGAATGCTTGATGAGGGTGATGAGAGAAAGCTACAGAAGAGGCTAGAAGGGCGTCTGTTCTCATTCTTAGTAACGAGCAAGTGGAGATGTACACACACTCAGCCCGGGAATGGAGATTAGACACCAGCGAGACTTTATTGAGAAGGAGGAATGCAGACTTGCAAAGTCATTCTGCATGAATGCCAGCTAGCTCCCTATGAGGCTCTGCACTCAGGCTGTGAATCCAGAGATGAGCAGGACTTAGAGCTGCTACCCTCATGGGACTTAAATGGAGGTTGGAAGAAAGATGTAAACAAATAATTATGCTTACAACTCTGGGGTAGCAATCATCCTTACAACTAAGGGTCAAAATTTTCAAAGCCATAGAAGAAAATATTGATACACTTAAAGACATTAAAAACTAAAAGTTCTGTGTAATAAAAGACTCAACATAAACAGTTAATAATAAGCAAAAGATTGGTGGCAAATATTTGCAACATATATAACCTTTAAAAGATATTCAACTGTGTTGTACAGAGTATCTACAAATCAAAAAATAGAAAAATAGGCAAAGGATATGTATTAGTTATCTACCACTACATAACAAATTGCTCTCATATTTAGTGACTTAAGACATTTACGATTTCAGTTTGGGTAGCTCTGGAATCCAGGCATAGCTTAGCTGGCTCTTTTTGCTGGAGGTCTCAAGAAAAACTGGACTCAAGGTGTTGGGTCGGGCCACAGACAAGTCAGACTCAACTGGGGAAGGGCCCGCTTCCAGGCTCACTCTCATGACTGTTGATAGGACTCTGATCCTTGCTGGCTGTTGCATTGGGAGCCTCAGCTCCTCTCTGGCTGTTGTCTGAAAGCCATGCTCAGGTCCTTTCCAGGTGGGCTTCACCATAGGACAGGTTGAAACATGACAGGTTGCTTCATCAGATTGAAGACAAGCCAGGAAAAAAAAGTGTTAACAAGATGAAAGACACAGTCTTTTGCACCTAAATTTGGAAATCATAAAATGTCATCTTTGCCCTGTTCTATTCATTAAGAGCAAGCCACTGGGTCCAGCCCAGCCTCCAGCAAAGGGGTTACACAAGGGCATGAATAACAAGGGATGAGGGTCACTGGAGGCCAGCTAGAGGTCTGACTACCACAGGGTGCCAAAGGGCAATCCACAGAGAATGATCTGTTAACTTATGAAAAGATACTCAGCTTCATTAAAGATGAGCAATTTGCAAATTTATAAAATAAGAATGAGAAATCATGTTTTATCCACAACATTGGGGAAAATTAAATACTGATGACCTCTAGTATGGGCAAGAGTTTTGGAAAATAAGTACTGTCACACACTATTGATAGAAGAATAAATTGATAATGAATGTAAATTTTACAGCTAACTTTTTATCCAGCAAGGGAACTTCAAAGAATCTACTGCAGAAAAGCGCATGTTCAAGAATGCTCATTAAATAATGCCTGTGACTGTGAAAAATTGGAAACCACAGCCATGCCCATTTATAAGGATGGTTAAATAAATTATAAGACCTCTGATCTATGGAATTTAAGCCAGAGCTTGAAAGAATGAAGTAGATGGAAAGATCTTTAACATATTTTTAAATAAAGAAAGCAAACAGTAGTATAACTGACATAATGATATGTAAAGAAGATGTTGTACATATATACAATGGAATATTACTCAGCCATAAAAAAGAATGAAATGATGCCACTTGCAGCAACATGGATGAACCTAGAGATTGTCACACTGAAGGAAGTCTAAGTCAGACAGAGAAAGACAAATATGGTATCACTTATATGTGGAATATAAAAACAAGGGGTACAAATGAACTATCTACAAAATAGAAATAGAGCTATAGATGTAGAAAACAAGCTTATGGTCACCGAGGGGCAAGGGAGGGATAAATTGGGAGACTGGGATTGACATATACACACTGCTGCTAAGTCGCTTCAGTTGGGCTATATATAAAATAGATAACAAGGACCTACTGTATAGCACAGGGAACTCTTCTCAATACTCAGTAATGGCCTATACGGGAAAAGAATCTACAAAACAGTGGATATATGTATATATATATAACTGGTTCACTTTTCTGTACACCTGAAACTAATACAACATTGTAAACCGACTGAATATTCCCTGGAAGGACTGATACTGAAGCTGAAATTCTCATACTTTGGCCACCTGATGCAAAGAAATAACTCATTAGAAAAGACCCTGATGCTGGGAAAGACTGAAGGCAGTAGGAGAATGGTTGGATGGCATCACCGACCCAATGGACATGAATTTGAGCAAGTCTGGGAGTTGGTAATGGACAGGGAAGCCTGGTGTGCTGCAGTCCACGCAGTCACAACTGAACTGAGAGCAACTATACACTAACACAATTTTTTTTAAAGGTTAATTGAAAAAATAAGCACACACAACAAAACAAAGCTATTACTTTTCTATATGTACATATAGGTATGCAGATACACATGGAGAATACGGAAGGATACAGACCAAAGTGTTGCTAACTCTGGGGGAAGTTAGAAGAGAAGAAGGATAGCTAGAAAGAATTTTCCCTTTATCTGTTATAGTCTTAACTCTTAAAATTAGAAGGTATACATGCATTATTTGTTTAATTAAAAAATAACTGAAAAGAATGTTTTTTTTAAAAAAACAGTTACCATTGGTGGAGATTATATTGACAAATCCATTCTCCTTGGAAAAGAGAGTGTGCTGTAGCCACGATTCTTAGCCTGGATCCTGAATGTTCTTGAGGGATATAAACCAGATTAGATTACAGAGTTCTGACGCTAGAGTACCTCATAGTAAAAAGCAGAAAATCTAACAGACTATTAAAAACAGAGGGACTTTTGGAGCTGCTCCCTCAAACTCTCTGAGATTATCTCCTCAAGGCAAAATATGAGAGAGTTTGGAAATATCATATATTCTACAGGTCTATGGACACCTTAACTTGGGATCTATGGGAACCTCCGTGAAATATGATGAGATCAGATAAGTATTGAGATGGCTTTCTGGTCTCTAGTATCGGCAAGGCTATTGTTTCTGATGAACTGTGGTTAAAATATCGGAATGCTTTCATACTAGTTAATACACACATCCATCCCCTACAACTGACAACTTTACCTCCTCTTGGACCTGCACCTCCCTATGAGTCAGCAGAAAAGTGGGACTGTCTGGTACACCAAGGGCCCCAAGACCTTTCTTGATAGGTTAGCATCAGTTGTGATTGGCCAGTGCCAGCCCACTACTGTTGCTAGATGTATACATGATTTGAGTAAGTCAGGATGTTTGATGGGTACGTGGGGGTAATAAAGATGCCCACCTATGTAGAATACTAAAGGAAATTGCAGGAGCAGTGAATCATCATAATGTCTCTTCCTTTTTCCTCTTTAGAGGTAGGTCATTATGGTGATGAGAATTGAATTGGAAGGAAATTGGAGAAGTTATTGTAATATGGGGGCTCATATTAAAAAGAAATCCTCTCTGCTTCACCTGGCTTAGACATGCCTGAGGATAGATTTCTTGCTATTAGTGACACATCCTAAGGTTCTCTTACAAAGGCAATACAGACAGAAGGACAGTGCAACACAGGCATGTGGTCTTGGAAGCATGCTTGAGCATTGAATGCTATGGGAGACCAGACAAAAGGATGGGCCAAGGGAAGGCTTCCTGGAGGAGGTGATCCCTGAGCCTAAATGATCTTTGAAAGACAAGAAAGAATCAATCAGCTGAAGAGGCTAAGGAAGGGTATTTGAGACAACGAGAAAAGTGACCAGAGGGCTTCCCTGGTGTCTCAGTGGTAAGGAATCTGCCTCCAGTGCGGGAACAGGGGTTCAATCCCTGGTCTGAGAAGATCCCACATGCTGTGGGGCAACTAAGCCCACGCACCACAACTACTGAGCCACGACTACTGAGCAAGCAGTCTAGAGCCCGTGAGCTACAACTGTCGAAGTCCATGCACCCGGGGGCCAGGCTCTGCAGCAAGAGAGAATCACTGCAACGAGAATCTCGAGCACCACATCTAGAGAGCAGCTCCCACTCCCCGCAGCTGGAGAAGGCACGTGTGCAGCAAAGACCCAGCACAGCCATAAGCAAATACATAAAAAAATAAAATCTTTAAAAAGAGAAAAAATTCGGCCACACACACAAAAGTCTCCAAAGTGAGTTTTCCATGGTTGGAGAAAAGGGTGTGGATTATAGGGAGGGAGGAGGCTAGGCATAGAGGCCAGGATAGGTGTAGGTACGTGTCCTTAGTGACATAACTGTTGCAGGAATGCGCCTTGCTGGGCTTAAGTGAAAGTGCCATTGTCCCACCTTTCATTTGCTAGCTGAAAGCTTTTCCTTAGTCTAGATTTTCCCTCTCAAAAATCCAGCTCTGGGCCTTGCCACCTCCCCACACCCCTTGTCCAGGAAAAAAGACTGAATATATTGAGCAAAACCACTAGTATGATAGGAAACTCAGGCAGCAATTGCATTTGAGGCTTCTCTGGTCAAGATATAACCCATGACTGGAAAATAACTGACTTGGTCCTCAACACCAGTGGGCAGATTTGTTTACATGAGACAACTGACCGATTGTAGACCAGGGAATTCTGGGTCTGGAAGGGCTTTTCTCAGGGGAGTGAGGTGGACATTCCACAGCCATCACAGAATCAGAGTCCCAAGGGTGCCCTGTCAGGCAACCTGCAGACGCCGTCTTCACCTCCTCCACCCCTCCCTACGCCGATGAGGATGCTGGGAAGGATGAACTCATCCAGCTCTCATGAAGACTGGGAGTTGTGACTTGTCTCTTCCAATCAGAGTCAGGAATTCCGACCAAATTCATGTTTATTCGCTATTTTTAACAGTTACCAGCAAAGATACCATGGATATGGTGTTAAAATTCTCTGAGCCTCAAACTCCTCAGCTGCAAAATGAGGAAACAAATAACCTCACACAGCCTCTCTGTAGATGCCCTGGAACCACGTGTAGTTGGGACAAGCTCTTTTTGTGCCATCTACCCAGTCTTTTCTGCAGCTCCTGGGGAATAGAATCATTTTTGCAGGAATCCCTTGGACAAACATTTTGATGGAGTTTTGGATCATGTAAAGGGGACACCCAGTTCCTGTTGCCAATGGTGAAGTTGAGAAAATGAGAAGAGAAACTGCTTTGTCCTAGGAATGCTTCTCAGTGGATAATTTTCTGGATGGTGCCAAATGGGCACCAACTGGTGTGGAATAAATGGTTTATTTCTCAGTTTATTTGTTTCTCTTCTTACTAGTCCAGGGAGAAAGTTGAGGTACCCAGATGGAGCAGCACCCCAGAAGATGACTTAAATAATAATGGTAAGACTGATGAGGAGAATGGAGGTGGGGCATTTTCCCTCCCTTCTTTATTAGTCTAAAAAGTTTGAGAGGACAGAAACACATGAGCAAAGGCACTCCATGGGAGGAGATCCCTGCATTATGTGACAGGTGGAGAAGGGGCAACCTGTAGACGGCAGGTCAGAGGGTCTCCCCATGGAGGGCCCTCTGGGGTTCTTCAGGAGCTGTGATGAATTCAGTTGAGGTGGTTTTTTTTTTTTTTCCTTTTTTCATGTTTTCTGTTCTGATTATTCTCAAATCCCTACCAATATTATGCTAATTGTTTAGTCCTCCTTGGTCTTAGTGTTGGAAAATTATGTCAGAGCCAAAGTTTAGAACTGTGAGGATAATGTGGGGCAAAGAACTGTGAGGATAATGAGGCTATAGCAGCCTCAGGCAGGAGCAGAGGAATGGCTGGAGTGATCTCCAGCCCCCCCAGTGATCCTGCAGGAATACCTGAGCTTGGGAGGTTCCTGGAAGGACAGGCTTCCTGGAGTCGCCCGGGAATGGAGCTTGAACTCTGAAGTTGGGAGTTGTTTCTGTTTTGCAGAGCTAATTGGTCACCTCCTCCCCACTCTGGATTCTGAAAAATAGACACAAGGGTCAAGGTGCAGGGTCACCAGTCCTGCTGACGAGGCACCTGGCACCAGAATGAGACTCCTCTTCTACACTTCAGTCTAGCTGTCAATCGTCTGGGTGGGGGAACTGGGTCTGCAAGTCACCATGAGCTGCTTGCTTGGAGGGTTGCTGCGCCCTCACCTGACAGTATGAGGGATCAATAGCACTAACCAGCGAAGCCACCCATCACTTCCTTCTGTTACAGAAGAATGGACCAATGGAAGATGTTCCTGCCAGTTCCCACATCAGACAAACCATCTGTCCCAGGTGGGAACCTCAGAGAGGGCACAGCAAAGGACAGAAGATTTATATCTAACACCTAGAAGGAGAGAGAGAGAGAGTTTCCTATGTGTATTAGGACCAAAATGATGCTTGATGGAAGGAAAAACTAGAGACCTATACTTATAATGGTAAGTTGTGAGAGGTAGCTATGGGACAGGTTAAAAGCACACACATAGGAATCATCCTGGCCCTGCTACTTACTAGCTATGTAACCTTGGGCATGTTACTCAATATCTCTGGGACTCAATGTTCCCATCTGTAAAATGGAGTTTGATAATAACACCTATTTCATTTTTTGTTGGATTCAATTTGTGTTGTTATAAAGACTAAATAATATGTGTAAAGCTACCAGGTCAGCATTAACTCATTGCTTTCAGTCTCATAAATGCATACATACTCAACACAGCTCCTGGCACATAGCTGGCAGCAGTAAATGGTGGTCAAATCCTCTGTTTTATCTTTGGGATGAAAATCATCACTAGATACCCTGACAGTGAGAGGGAGCGGTCATTGGGAAGAGCCATAGTTCTGGACATGGTCTGCTTTTCAGAGAACATATAATAGATTGTTCCAATAATAGCATTGGAGAGAAATTCCTTTCCCAAGTGGGGCCAGTGATTTATTCTCCAGTTGTGAGTGGAGATCGTTGCTAATGCTGTGTATGTAACCCTCACTTTTCTAAACTTTTAGTGTCTCTGAGCAATCCCTTGCCTCTCCTAAGAGTCTGGAAAGCAGGCCTGTCTCTCCTGCTCACCTCCAGCCCCTCCCTGTAGCCCTCTAATGAAATGGTAGCCCCTGGGCAGAAACTGAGTTCTCAGAGCCCTTTCCAGTGAGAGGCTGGACTCGGCATGCCTGCTTCCTTACGGAGTGCAAAATGAGGCAAGAGGCCAAGACGATTTCCTCTTCTTTACTGCATCATAAAAAAGCATCTCATTTTGCACATGACACGTCTCAGGTGCTCATGCCCAGGCCATGATTAGCAGATAATCTCATAAAGGCCTGTGGTCCTGCTGCCAAGACCCACCTGTCAGAGAAAGTGAAGGCCTGTGGCAGAGACCCCTTCCCACAGCCTTGAAGGCTTGATCTGTTAAGTCACCCCTTTTCCATCTGAGGATAATCCAGGCTCTCCATTTCACTGCTGACTTGGCTTCCTGGCCCCCATTTTACCTTCTCAAAAAGAAGCCCGCCCCCCAACCACCCAGACATTACAGGAAAAAAAAAAAAAAGAGACCTCACTCATTCTCTGACTGAGTCATAGAAGTATTGAGCTGGGAACTTTGGAAATTGTCCAGCAGTGAAACATTTGCATGTTATTTACAGGGAAAATGAGGCTCAGAGACATCAAACGACTTCCCCAGGGTCACAGCACAGAGGAATGGCACAAGAGGAGCTGGAATCTGGATCTCCTGACGCTCAGCTGAAGGTACATTGTCTACACTCCCACCATCCATCAGCTGGGCCTCTTTCTTGGCTGAGCGTTTATTGTCTCAGACCCAGCCAAGAAATACCTGCTGAGAAGGGGCATGCGTTCCCAGGCTGGCCTTGGAGCATCCATCTCAGGCAATCACCAGAACCGCTGTTTGTGTTCAGCTCCACAGGGGCACCCAGTAGGGGACAGGAGGATTCACGACTGCAGTCAGCAGCAGAGGACACAGTGGGTTCGTAACAAGCCGCTGACTTGTACTCACTAGGAGACCTCGATGGGGTTAGGGCGGCCAGGCACAGTCTCTCTGGGCGACCAGCACAGGCCACTGCTCTTCCAGACTAGAGAGAGCATAGGGTAAAGGAAACGCTGTGCATGGGCTTGGGCTTGGGAGAGGCCACTTTCTAGCTGTGTGACCCTTGGCTGTACAACTCTCTCTGAACCATGTTTTAAAAATAAGAGCAAAAGTTGCTGGCATCATAGGCTGTTGTAAAGATTTTAAAAGTGATTCTTTATAGATAGGCCTAGCATGGAGTCAGACTCATGGTGAGCATGCAGTTATTATCATTATATGATCCCTCCTACTTGTACCAAATCAGACAAAT
This sequence comes from Oreotragus oreotragus, assembly GCA_006410675.1. Classification (NCBI taxonomy): domain Eukaryota; kingdom Metazoa; phylum Chordata; class Mammalia; order Artiodactyla; family Bovidae; genus Oreotragus; species Oreotragus oreotragus. Next base: position 164,945 of record SJYX01016433.1, on the reverse strand, counting down.
CACCGCCTATCTGAGTCTCAAACTTTTCATCTAAGGGAGGTTATTCCTACCCCATAAATCTAACCATAAGTTAGTTGAGAAACATTCAGTGGGTTCTCCGGTCAGCATCAGTTTCCTTCCTTCCATTTGGCAAGTGGGCGTTTTGTCGGCAGAAAGAAATGCAAGTCAGCTGAAGGTTAAAGCTCAAGCTCTGTTATTCTTACCATGGGTACTAAACATCTCTATCTAGTCTATGTCCATATCTCTACATCTGTGTATGTGTGTATATAGATATATGGACATGGACATAGAAGAAAGGTAGAGAAATACAGATATGGGTAGAGATATGGATATGTTACATCCATATTTGGGCTTCTCAGGTGGTGGCTAGTGGTAAGGAACCCATCTTCCAGGGCAGGAGACGTAAGAGATGACGTTTCAGTCTCTGGGTTGGGAAGATCCCCTGGAGGAGGGCATAGCCACCCACTCCAGTATTCTTGTCTGGAGAATCCTATGGACAGAGGAGCCTGGTGGGCTACATCCACGGGGTTACAAAGAGCTGGACATGACTGAAGTGACTTAGCACGCACTCACATATCTACATCTATATCTGTGTCTGTCTCTATAGCTATTCCTAGATGACATATATGCTGCCAGCATTATCCCTTTTAAAAACAAAACAAACCAACTATTTGAAAAATTATATTAAAAATATAATAGATAAAAGTTTAAAGATAAATTAGTAAAATAATCTCACATACTACTACTTAGAAATAATCCTATTGAGAATAATTAAATTTTTGTATTTGTGCACATAGAAAAATAGATATCTAAAAACACTTTAATAAAAATGAGATAATTCTAAACACTGTTTAGAAAATCAGAAGTACTACCTTTAACTTTCCTGGAATTTAATGGAAGAAAATATGCCAGAATCAAACTACAGGTTACTGAATATATGTGTCTCCACTGTAGGACAGTATTTTATGAAAAAAATCCTTTTAAGGCTGGTCAAAGTGATTATGATGTATATTGAAGTGGCAGCCATTATTTCTTTTTAAACTACATGTTTCAATTTTAGTATCAGTTGTGTTTTGGCTATGAAAGATGTGGACATTAGTACTCTTCCAAGTCTTCCAGCTCCCTCCCCACACAATTTGAATTTTGTTAGTTACATAATTTGTGTTACATTGTTCAGATATATAGTTCTGACTATCAGCTCTGTAACTAGCATATTTCCCATGTCTCATCCCATGTTTCGTTCAAGCCCAGCTATGCTGACTGAGGTACCTTCTATGGGGCGGGATGGGGGCAGATAATGAAGAATAAAAGAGTAAAACATATGATATGTTAGAAAGTGTTCAGTTCAGTTTAGTTGCTCAGTCATGTCCGACTCTTTGCAACCCCATGAACCAAAGCACGCCAGGCCTCCCTGTCCATCACCAGCTCCCAGAGTCCACCCAAATCCATGTCCATCGAGTCGATGATGCCATCCAGCCACCTCATCCTCTGTTGTCCCCTTCTTCTCCTGCCCCCAACCCCTCCCAGCATCAGGGTCTTTTCCAATGAGTCAACTCTTTGCATGAGGTGGCCAAAGTATTGGAGTTTCAGCCTTAGCATCAGTCCTTCCAATAAACACCCAGGACTGATCTCCTTTAGGATGGACTGGTTGGATCTCCTTGCAGTCCAAGGGACTCTCAAGAGTCTTCTCCAACATCACAGTCAGAAGCATCAGTTCTTCGGTGCTCAGCTTTCTTTATAGTCTAACTCTCACATCCATACATGACTATTGGAAAAACCATTGCTTTGGCTAGATGAATCTTTGTTGCCAAGGTAATGTCTCTACTTTTTAATATGCTGTCTAGGTTGGTCATAACTTTTCTCCCAAGGAGCAAGTGTATTTTAATTTCATGGCTGCAATCACCATCTGCAGTGATTTTGGAGCCCAGAAAAATAGTCAGCCACTGTTTCCACTGTTTCCCCATCTATTTGCCATGAAGTGATGGGACCAGATGCCATGATCTTAGTTTTCTGAATGTTGAATTTCAAACAAACTTTTTCCACTCTCCTCTTTCACTTTTATCAAGAGGTTCTTTAGTTCTTCTTCACATTCTGCCATAAGGGTGGTGTCATCTGCATATCTGAGGTTATTGATATTTCTCCCAGCAATCTTGATTCCAGTTTGTGCTTCATCCAGCCCAGCATTTCTAATGATGTACTCTGCATATAGGGTAAATAAGCAGGGTGACAATATACAGCCTTGATGTACTCTATTCCCTATCTGGAACCAGTCTGTTGTTCCCTGTTCAGTTCTGTGCCATGAAATAAAACAAGTAAAGCAGGGGGAAGGAAATGCAGAATGCTGAGGTGGGTTAGGGCATATCCTGCAAAATGATGTACTCTGCATATAGGGTAAATAAGCAGGGTGACAATATACAGCCTTGATGTACTCTGTTCCCTATCTGGAACCAGTCTGTTGTTCCCTGTTCAGTTCTGTGCCATGAAATAAAACAAGTAAAGCAGGGGGAAGGAAATGCAGAATGCTGAGGTGGGTTAGGGCATATCCTGCAAAAGTAGAGCAGTTGGGGCAGGCTCCATTGAGAGATAATGCTTAATATTGGTATACATATTAAATAGATTTATTACTTACCACTAACGCTCTCATTCGGAGAAGGCAATGGCAACCCACTCCAGCACTCTTGCCTGGAAAACCCCATGGGCAGAGGAGCCTGGTGGGCTGCAGTCCATGGGGTCGCTACGAGTCAGACATGACTGAGCGACTTCACTTTCACTTTTCACTTTTCACTTTCATGCATTGGAGAAGGAAATGGCAACCCACTCCAATGTTCTTGCCTGGAGAATCCCAGGGATGGAGGAGCCTTGTGGGCTGCCGTCTATGGGGTCGCAGAGTCGGACACGACTGAAGTGACTTAGCAGCAGCAGCAGTGCTCTCTCATGGTATTTCAGTTCCTAAGTTCTTTTTTCCTACTTCTTTATTTCTTAATTGGCAGAATGTCATTGTCACACGATTGTGTTTAAGAAGGGCTCATGGGTGCTATATTTCTAGGTTTCTCAGGTTTAAGAGTCTGTTGCTTTTATATTTAACAACGTTCTTGTGTGGCTGCAACATCCTGGGGTGCACTTTCTTTCCCTTAGATCATCATGAACACTGTCTTTTGTCATTAAATGGTGCTGTGGAGAAGGCTGAGGCAAGCTTCATTTTAGCCCCTCATTACGGTTTGCTCTTCCTGACTGAATGTTTGAAGTGTTCATATTTAACTAGTAGAGATATATTTTGAGCTGTCAGTATTAAATTTTCCAGGAACATGGTATGTCTTTTGATTTGCATATTCAATTTTTTCCCTTTATTTGGATAATTTTTAAAAAATGTTACCTTTGGGTTGGATTTTTCTTATTTTTAATCTGTTAGGCTTCAAAATATCTATTAGCTTCTTTGCACTTGTTTCAAATACCTTTGTTTTAATCTGCACTTGCTGTGATTATCTCAAAGTCTTCTCCATATAAATAATTTATTTTCGGTGGAATATACCTGTTCCTTGCTCTAATTTTTGTATTAGATTTATAATGATGTGGCTTGGGCCCTCAATTTGTTTCTTTTAGATCCTCAATCTCCCTTTTTATTTTTAATCTCATTATCTTGTCTTTCAGCACTACAGCTCCTAAATTTATATTCTTATTAAGATGTCCGGTAGCATGAAAGAAGTGTGAAGAATTTCTTTTTGTTTCTTTACTACTTTTCCCGTTAGGTTGGTTCTTTGGTTCTCTCTCCCTTTCTTCTTTCCTTCCTTCCTACCTCTTTCTCTCCTTGCTGCCTTCTCTCTCCTGTCTCACTTTCTTTCTTCTTTCATAATGCATCTGCACTGTTCTTTCATAAGTAACAGAGGAATTTTTTTGATACTGTTTCAACTCACCAACATGACATTTGCAGAAGCTGGTTGTAAAGTGTCTGATTCTGTTTCTCTGCCTTAGGAAGCACCATCTGGGAAACTGTTGCCTTAGATTCTGGGAGGGGCTGTTTCCTTGTCCAGTGGGGTGAACCAAGGCAGAGACTTAGATCAGGGACTCCACGGGGGCATTCTGATTGGCTGGAAGGCTTAGACACAGACAGTAGGGAAAATGCTCAGACTACAATACAGGAACCCGAAGAAACTGATTTGAGGGAACCAGGAATCCAATTTGTAATATCCAAACTGAACACTTAGTATCTACAGTGGCTGAGAGATACAGAAAAACTGGTGTTTTGTCTAGGTTCTGCAACTTACTGGTTTTATAATCTTGATCCTCTGTTTTCTCATCTGTATAAGGGGGTTGACAATGTTATTTCCCTTACAGAATTGTTGTGAGGATTAGATGAGGCAATGAAAGCAACAACTACCTCAGAAGCTGACAGCTTTAATAAACGCTAGCATTTTCTGTCAGTATAATTACTAATATACAAAGTTCTGGTAGGCATTGATATCAGAGACTGTCTAATCAGAAGATAGTGCTGAGCAGCAGAAAGATGTATTAAAAGTGACACGAAGTTAGTTTGGTGCCGGCCACAGTATTTAAGGCTATTGGTTAATCATTCACCCTAGGACCCCAGCCTGTGATTGGGAGTCACAGGGAACTCAAACTCCCACCTACACTATGCTGGTGAGAGGTCAGGGGAAAAGGGGCACCAATGAGAGCCAAATAGAGTGACTTGCCATGGTCTAGTAGTTTTTGAAATGTGTTCTGCAGACCAGTGACATCATCACTTAGAAATCTGTTAGAAACACAGATTTCTCGGGCCCATTCCACACCTATTGAATCAGAATCTCAGGAACTGAGATAAGGAAATGTGCTTGAATAAGTTCTGCAAGTGATGCTCGTGTCCTTTTAAGTTTGAAAAGCATTCTGCCTTCTCCTACTGGGCTGGAGTTTGGGGAATTAAGAGGCCAGGATGGGAAGGCAGTACTCCTGGAGCGCCTTGGCCAACATCTTGGAAATTTGAAGTAGGCTGTGACTCTGTACGCAGAATGAGACGAAGCTGTACTCGTTAGTGGGCTTCCCAGGTGGTGCAGTGGTAACAAATCTGCCTACCATCGCAGGAGCTGCAAGAGATGCGAGTTCCATCCCTGAATCTGGAAGATCCCCTGGAGTAGGAAATGACAACCCACTCCAGTATTCTCGCCTGGAAAATTCCATGAACAGAGGAGCCTGGTGGACCCCGCCCGTGGGGTCACAAAGAGTCAGACATGACTGGGCAACTGAGCACGCATGTGTATGCTTGTAAACAGCAAAAAAATATTTTAAATAGGCATACAATCAACCTATTTATTCTTCTAAATATACATATTATCTGTATCATCTGTATCTATAAGGATACTCCTATGCTTACCTATTTTTTTATTGAACTATAACTTTGATTATGAAATAATAAAATACAGAAAAACACTTGACTTCTATGCTTAAGGTAAAAATCTGGAACTTACCATGAAACCAGAGGATCATCTGCCACCTGGTGGCAGCCTACCCTACTGACAGATTTTAACAGCAATAAGGATCCTAAAGATTTCAGAGACATAGGAATTAGGGGGCATCTTGGATTCGAAGAAATCAGGGGAAAGTTTCCCTCATGTCAGGTCATTGTGGTTCCCTTTCAGAGAAGTGGGGAGTTGGGGAGAGCATGGATGTTAGACAGAATTGGGCTAGGACAACTTTCGGAAAGGCGTTTAATGTCTCTGAGCCTCAATTTCCTCAGCTTGAAATGCAGGTGATAGTATGTTAGGTGATAGTATGTTAATACTTCCAGCTCCAGATTATTGTGGGGGTCAAATGAGGTAATTGGTTGAAAACAGCTGGACGTGTTTGGAAAAACTGTTAAGAGCTGCCCAGATGTGAGTTGTTTATTATTTAGATTTGAAATTTGGTCTCCAGTTGTGGAATGTAGTGTTCTCTGGTGGAGGAATTCTGGATATTAGCAAGCAGGTGGAGAAGGTATTTGGTGTTTGGGTTTGTTTTAGAAAAAACTCTCTAAAGGACCTAGGGGAGGGAGATTCTGCCCTGCGTTAACCCCAACTCTAATTTAGGAGGGAAAGAAGCATGACTAACGCGGTGCCCCACTGAAGGGATGGGCAAGAAGACCAAGAATTCTGGCCGCGGGCCATTCTGCTGCCTCTTGTCCTTGTGTTGTCTCAACTCGAGGGGAAGAAGGGTGGGGATCTTGTCCTTGTGTTGTCTCAACTCGAGGGGAAGAAGGGTGGGGAGAAGACTGGATAGAAGTTTAAAGAGACAAAAGTGGTTATGAGCAAAAGGGGGAGAGAGAGTGAGAGGACGGAGGGCAAGATAGAGGGCAGGAAGGGAGTTGGTAACAGAGAGGATCAGAGAGAAGAAAGAGAATGTGGAGGAAACCACACTGAAAGAAGGCTCAGATGGAGAGAAGCGGGGAGAACCTGTGCCTGGTGCTGCAGCCTTACTGGGTTCTAGGTCCTTCCAACTGGCAGCACTTTCTGTGAGTCCGCTTTTGCATCTGAAACTCTTCTTTCTTCAGGGACCTTGTGCTTTTGTATCCATGAAGTGTTTGGATCCAATGTGCTCAGTGAAAGGGAAGAGTCATACATTGCTGGAAAAAGAGACCAGCTGTCTTTGAAATCATCTAAATTGTCTCTATTTGTAAAAAAAAAGTTACTCTTCCATTGCTGCCAGATCTGAAAGTCCAATTTGCCAGGATAATATATCCGGTGTGGATAAAGATTTCCAAACTTGAAGTGTTGGTTGCTTAGCAACCCAGAGGCATGACGGGCCCACTTGGGCTTGGCCACTGAACCTTTCAGGGGACCAAACGTCCCCTGGCATTAGGGAATAGGCTGGGAAGGCAGGTGAGCTCCCTCAGGCCCTGGGCCCACAGTCCCTCCCCTTCCAGATTTCTTCCCAGGTGCTTGAGTCTAATAAAACATAAACAGAGAAAGAAAAGGAAGCAGGGAGAGAAGCAGGGAGAAAGGGAGCCACCTAAAGACCAAAGTCCCAGGGAAGAAGGAGTTGAAAAGAAAAATACCAGTTGTGCTTGTGACTTGATCGTTGGTCTACAGCACACATTCAGACAGCTACTTCTCAAGTGGTATGGAACAAGAAGAGTTTTGTTCTTTCACAAAAGCTTTTTTAATGTTAACTTTTAAAACACCATGCACAGTATCACTATGGCTATTTCTCCTGCTGTTTAGAAGAATGCTTTCAGTCCGTACATGGAGTGTGTGTGTGTGTGTGTGTGTGTGTAAATCACTCAGTCATGTCTGATTCTTTGCGACCTCATGGACTATAGCCCACTAGGCTCCTCTGTCCTTGGAATTCTGCAGGGAAGAATACTGCAGTGGGTTGCCATTCCCTTCTCCAGGGGAATCTTCCTGATCCTGGGATCAAACCCTGGTCTCCCTCATCGTAGTCAGATTCTTTACTGTGTGAGCTAACAGGGAAGCACTGCCTTTCTCTCCTCTTTGATCCAGCACTCAATCAAAAGTTTGAGGCCCCAAGTTTCAAGCTGGGGACTGGGAAAGAGAAGGGTGGACATTGCAGATGTTCCCTCACCCCCACTCCTTTTCTTGGCAGTTATCCTGACTGTTGGTCCAGTTTCCATCCTCTAGCCTTTACACGGTTCTTGCACTAGCAACAAAGATGACTACACGCAAGGGCTGTGGCCCAGACCTCAGCTAGCGTGCACAATCCCACCTTCCTGCCACAGTTAGTTCAGGGAGGGGCCTGTTGAGTCCATTCTGGCTATGGAGCTACAAGAAGAGCAATTTGCTAGAGATTCCTAGGAAAGCTTTTCTTCACACATACAGAGAAATTTCTAGGCACAGGCCTTTTTTTGTTCTCTTTGCAGTCAAATGCTTTGCCACTGAGTTTTTTGGTTCTCTTTGTATACTTACAACCATTAGGGGGACAATGAGAAGGAGATAGCCTTAGGGTAAAGCTGAACCTAAGAAGGACAGGGTGAAGGGAGAGAAAACAAATAAACAAAGGAACAACTTCTTGATGACATGATTAGGTCACTGAATCAAACTGCTCCTAAAGCCCAGCTTTTTCTTCTCCAGTTATATAAACCAATAATTTTCTTTTATTGTTTAAGCTTCTTTGAATTGGGTTTTCTGTTACTTAGAAGCAAACATTCCCTATTTACATAGTAACATTTATTGAGCACCTACTCTATGCCTGACACTCCATGAAATGCTTTTATGTGTATTAGTTGCACCTAATCTCCATGGTAACCTGGCAGAGAAAGCATAACGTCTCCCCTTTCAACTGAAGAGAATTCCAGTTTTAATACTGAAGGGTTTTGTGACAGAGCTAGAGTTTTAACCAGCAGTCTGACTATAGAGCTCAGGCTTGCCCCCAGGCTCAGATTCTCAGCTGGCAGCAGAAAACAACTGCTCTGAGCAGAGGTGGCAGCAAAAGATGAAGGTGTGGGCAGTCTGAGATGACAAGACTGACGAAGCCCAAGACCCTGATAGCTCAGTTGGTAAAGAATCTGCCTGCAATGCAGGAGACCCTGGTTAGATTCCTGGGTGGCGAAGGTCCGCTGGAGAAGGGATAGGCTACCCACTCCAGTATTCTTGGGCTTCCCTTGTGGCTCAGCTGGTAAAGAATCTGCCTGCAATGTGGGAGACCTGGGTCTGATCCCTGGGATGGGAGGATCCCCTGGAGAAGGGAAAGGCTACCCACTCCAGCATTCTGGCCTGGAGAATTCCATGGACTCTATAGCCCATGGGGTTGCAAAGAGCTGGACATGACTGAGAGACTTTCTCTTTCAAGATGAGGGCCTTCAGCAGAATCTGCAGTGGGCTCAGATGAGCTGGCTTGTGCTGGGTCCTCATGTGGCAAACCATCTTCTGACACCACATGGCCCTCTACATCCAGGCCAAGGCTTGCTTTAAATGCCAGCTCCCTGGGCATCATGAGGGATGACAACTTAATGACAACAAAGGTTGGGAAATTTTATTTTACTTGAATAATGCTTCCTAATTTAATGTCTTCCCTCCCATCTTTCTCTTCCAAGTCAAGATAAGTCAGCAAAGCCCTGGAATGACAAGGCCATTGGGACATGACTATACTAGTTACCCTTCACAGAACATTTTCTCTGTGCCAGGCACTCTTCCAAGTGCCTTCCATATGTATCATGTATGTTACCAGGCAAGGTGTAGTCTACCTGCCTCCACTGCAAATGTGGAAATGGAGGCTCAGAGAGGTTAAATAGCTTGGCCAGGGACACACAGCCAGTGCTCTCAACCACTATACTATATTGCCATTTCATATGGGCAGAATGAACAAAACCTCCTGCCAAGGTTCTTGGTGAACAGAATATAATGGATGTAGTGATAGACTGGGCATGCCCAACTCTAAGTACTAGAACAACACCATTCAGTATGGAAATGAACTGAGTGTCGCTTTGAAGCTGTGAGGCTGATATTTTTAAAAAACATGATACATTTTATAATTCATTTGTCGTTGTCGTTGTTCAGTCACTCAGTCGTGTCTGATTCTTTGAGACCCCATGGACTGGAGCGCACCAGGCTTACCGGTCCTTCACTATCTATTAGTACCATACTTTAAAAGTTATCCTCCATGCCATATCCTTATTTCTGAAAGAAAGAAAACCAGAAAAACTACATAAAAATCTTTCAAAGAGAAAAATGATGAGAATAGCACTGTTGGACATTAAATGTACCACAGATCAGTAGTAATTAAAGCTGCCTTGTCTGTGAATGAAAGTAAACAAGTAGATCAGTGCAAAATAACAGAAAGTTCCTCTATGCTATTATTTGGTATGTAATAGAAGTAGTATTTCATGTGTGGCGGGCTGGGCAAAAGGTGGTACATAGAAACATATTAATTTGGACTCTTTCCTCCTACCCTATACTACATTACATTCTCAGTTCAGTTCAGTCGCTCAGCTATGTCCGACTCTTTGCAACCCCATGAATCGCAGCACACCATGCCTCCCTGTCCATCACCAGCTCCTGGAGTTCACTCAGATTCACTTTCATCCAGTCAGTGATGCCATCCAGCCATCTCATCCTCGGTCGTCGCCTTCTCCTCCTGCCCCCAATCCCTCTCAGCATCAAAGTCTTTTCCATTGAGTCAACTCTTCACATGAGGTGGCCAAAGTACTGGAGTTTCAGCTTTAGCATCATTCCTTCCAAAGAAATCCCAGGGCTGATCTTCAGAATGGACTGGTTGGATCTCCTTGCAGTCCAAGGGACTCTCAAGAGTCTTCTCCAGCACCACAGTTCAAAAGCATCAATTCTTTGGTGCTCAGCTTTCTTCACAGTCCAACTCTCACATCCATACGTGACTACCGTAGCCTTGACTAGACAGACCTTAGTCGGCAAAATGTCTCTGTTTTTGAATATACTATCTAGGTTGGTCATAACTTTTCTTCCAAGGAGTAAGCGTCTTTTAATTTCATGGTTGCAGTCACCATCTGCAGTGATTTTGGAGCCCCTCAAAATAAAGTCTGACACTGTTTCCACTGTTTCCCCATCTATTTCCCAAGAAGTGATGGGACCGGATGCCATGATCTTCGTTTTCTGAATGGTGAGCTTTTAAGCCAACTTTTTCACTCTCCACTTTCACTTTCATCAAGAGGCCTTTTAGTTCCTCTTCACTTTCTGCCATAAGGGTGGTGCCATCTGCATATCTGTGGTTATTGATATTTCTCCCGGCAATCTTGATTCCAGCTTGTGTGTCTTCCAGTCCAGCGTTTCTCATGATGTACTCTGCATAGAAGTTAAATAAGCAGGGTGACAATATATAGCCTTGACGCTGTCTCTTATACACATCTAGATGTGTATAAGAGACAGGTCCTAAAGAGACAAAAAATGGGGAAAAAAAGAAATAAGATACTAGTGACATGGAGCAGAATAAAAATGCTGTACACCCTAAAAAAGTACAGCATTCAAAATCGACTAAAAACGATGAGAAAAACAAGTTCCTTTTCAAACAAAAGGAAATGCTTTTGTGTCCAGGCAGGCCACAGAGCTGCGGTTACATCCCTGAGGCATGAACAACCCTGGAACCAGAGAATGGATCGCCTTAGGGCTGAGAGGGCTTGAAAATATGTGAACAAAATTTCCTCTGTTCTAGGTACACGGTTTGTCCTCTCTGGATGAAGCCATCACCACACCAGACTTTCACAGCTAATGCCAGCCTCTGTTCAGTTGCTCAGGCGTGTCAGACTCTTTCAACCCATGGACTGCAGCACAGCGGGCTCCGCTGTCCTTCACCATCTCCTGGAGCCTGCTCATCATGTCCATCAAATCAGTGATGCCATCCAGCCGTCTCATCCTCTGTCGTGCCCCTCTCCGCCTGCCTTCAATCTTTCCCAGTACCAGGGTCTTTTCCAATGAGTCAGTTCACATCATGTGGCCAAAGTATTGGAGCTTCAGCACCAGTCCTTCCAATGAATATTCAGGGATGATTTCCTTTGGATTGACTGATTTCTTCTCCTTGCAGTCCAAGGGATGCTAAAGGGTCTTCTCCAACACCATAGTTCAAAAGCATCAGTTCTTTGATACCAGGACTTCTTTATGTTCCTTTTCTCAAATCCATTCATGACTACTGGAAAAACCATAGTTTTTGACATATAGTTTTGACTATATGGACTTTGGTCGCCAAAGTAATGTCTCTGCTTTTCAATACACTGTATAGGTTTGTCAGACATTTTCTTCCAATGAGAAAGCACCTTTTAATTTCATGGTTACAGTCACCATTTGCAGTGATTTCAAAGCCCAAGAAAATAAAATCAGCCACTGTTTCCATTGTTTTCCCATCTATCTTCCATGAGGTGATGGGACCAGATGCCATGATCTTTGTTTTTTGAATGCTGAGTTTTAAGCCAGCTTTTTCAATCTCTTTCACCCCTATCAAGAGGCTGTTTAGTTCCACTTTGCTTTCAGTCATAAGGGTAGTGTCATCTGCATATCTGAGGTTATTGATATTTCTCCCGGAAATCTTGATTCCAGCTTATGCTTCATCCAGCCCAGCATTTCACATGATGCACTCTGCAAGTTAAATAAGCAGGGAAACAGTATACAGCCTTGTCATACTCCATTCTGAATTTTAAATCAGTCCATTGTTCCATATCTGGTTCTAACTGTGCTTCTTGACTTGCATACAGGTTTCTCAGATGGCAGGTAAGGTGGTCTGGTATTCTCATCTGTTTAAGATTTTTCCACAATTTGTTGTGATCCATATAGTCAAAGGCTTTAGTGTAGTCTATGAAGCAGAAGTAGATGTTTTTCTGCAATTCTCTTGCTTTTTCTGTGATCCAAGGGATGTTGGCGATTTGATCTATCTCTTTTTCTAAATTCAGCTTGAACATCTGGAAATTTTCAGTTCATGTACTGTTGAGATTAGCTTGCAGAATTTTGAGCATTACTTTGCTAGCCTGTGAGATGAGAGCAACTGTGCAAAAGCTTGAACATTCATTGGAATTGTCTTTCTTTGGGACTGGAATGAAAACTGACCTTTTCCAGCCCTGTGGCCGCTGCTGAGTTTTCCAAATTTGCTGGCATGTTGGGTGCAGCACTTTGACAGCACCATCTTTTAGGATTTGAAATAGTTCAGCTGGAATTTCATCACCTCCACTGACTTTATTCCGAGTGATGCTTCCTAACGCTCACTTGACTTCTCATTCCAGGATGTCTGGCCCTAGGTGAGTAACTACTCCCCAAAGTAAGCCCTTTAGGCTTGAAGTTTGAAAAGTCATCTGGTCTCTCTAAGACCTGG
>SJYX01016433.1:105971-151618 GCA_006410675.1 Oreotragus oreotragus | reverse complement strand
TCTCTCTCAGAATTTTCCACAGTTTATTGTGATCCACACAGTCAAAGGCTTTGGCATAGTCAATAAAGCAGAAATAGATGTTTTTCTGGAACTCTCTTGCTTTTTCCATGATCCAGTGGATGTTGGCCATTTGATCTCTGGTTCCTCTGCCTTTTCTGAAACCAGACTGAACATCAGGAAGTTCATGTAGATAGCTTAAATAATAAAATATAAAAACTAAGGCCACAAAATATCTATGGGAAATTTTAGGATGGGATTCAGGGAGGCTTTCCTAAGTATTGCATCAACAGAAGGAACCATAAGCAAGTTTATCGATTTACAACATAAAACAAGTATTTCTGGATAGCAAATATATCATAGAATATACAAAAGACAAAGGTTCACAGCATTAGTATATAAAGAGCTCATAAAATCAGTATGATAAAATGGTGAACATAGCAAATAAACATCAGGCCACTTTTATCAATAATTAATGGAAGTATGAATTTACACATGATGAAACACAACGTGACAAAACACATCACAGACCTTGAACATTTGACCCAGCAATTCCCCTTCCAGATATTCATCTTAAGAGAAGGACGGGACAGACATGTAAAGGCATTTGTGCAAACGATGCTCATCCCAGAGTTATTCATGAGAATTAAAAAAATTGAACTTAAGCTAGCTGTCTGAAGAGATACATGACAATATCTCTCCATTCAAAGAACATTTAACAATGATTAATAAGGATGGTATAGATGTGTATATTTGCTGACATCAAAATGTGTTCTTGATATATCCTTAAGGGGGAAAAGGAAGTTACAAATATGTATCAAAATATGATCATATTTGTGTATAGATGTAACCTTCTTTCTCTAAGTATAAAAATGCCTGGCAAGCAATTCACCTAAAAGTAAATAAATTTGTTCTGTCTGTGTATTTCTGTTTTCCAGTATTTTCTAAAATAAATATATGTTTTTATGTAATAAATGTAAATACATTAGCAAGTTATTTTGTAAGTATCAAGTATTACATGATACAAAGCAAGCAAAAACTGAAGATGTGTCTATGAAAGAAAAGACATTTTTCTGTTTTCCTAGCCCAAGTTACTTGGGAATTGGCCTGTTGGGTTGCAAGGAAGAGCATGAGCTTGGAAACCCAACTGACCTAAGCTGAAATCTCAGTTATTACATACCAGTTGCAAGATTATAGACACACCTCTTAACCTCCTTGAGACTCAGTGTTTTCACCCACAAAATGAGAGTAATATTTCCCTTATAAGATTATTATGTGGAATACATTAAAATGATAAAACTTCCAATTCAGTGACTGGTACATAGAAGAGTCTTAATAGATTGTAAGAAATATTACCCTCTTTTAATGCTCAGCTCCAATGCCTCTCTGGGTGTCTTCACCAGCTACCCTAGACAGTTCATTCTTGTACTGTTTTTAATAGCCCTTTATAGGCACCTACTATTTTTCACTGTCTTTTGACCCATTAGATGTGAGCTCCTGGAAATCAGAGATCAAGTGAGCTTGCTTCTGGGTCCTAAGTACTTAGGTCAGTGCTTGGAACATAGTAGGGCCACATGAAATAATTGTTAAAGGAATGAATAACAGTTATTATCAATGGCAGCAAAGTAACAAGTATACATTTTCCTAAGGGGATTTAAAGGCTTACATTTACTCACTGGTATGCTGCATTTAAAAAAGCTGTGATAAACCTAGAGAGTATATAAAAAAGCTGAGACATCATTTTGATGCCAAAAGTCCATATATTCAAAGCTATGATCTTTCCAGTAGTCATGTACAGATATGATAGTTGGAACGTAAAGAAAATTGAGCACCGAAGAACTGATGCTTTCAAATTGTGGTGCTGGAGAAGAATGTTGCTTGTCCCTTGGACAGCAAGAAGATCAAACTAGTCAATCCTAAAGAAAATCAACCCTGAATCATCATTGGAAGGACTGATGCTGAAGCTGAAGCTCCAATACCTTGGCCACCTGATGTGAAGAGCTGGCAAACTGGAAAAGACCCTAATGCTGGGGAAAATTCAGGGCAGGAGGAGCAGAGAGTGACAGAAAATGAGATGGTTGGATGGTATCACCAACTCAGTAGATGTAAGTTTGAGCAAACTCCAGGGGACAGTGAAGGACAGAGAGGTCTGGTATGCTGCAGTCCATGGGGTCACGAAGAGCTGGTCATGACCTAGTGACTAAGCAACACATAAATATTATTTTGGAATATCATTTCTTAAAGAAATTTGACATATTATGATTTCATAAAGAAATGGGATTATGTAATGATATATAAGATATGACAATGGTTATTGCAAATATTTAACACTTAACTGTGTACCCAGCAACATACTAGGCACTATATATATAATATTTATATAGTATGTATATACTACTTACATAGTATACATTATATGTATATAATTTCATTTATTACTTTCAAAAGATACACAATGAAGAAACTGATGACTAAAGAGTATAAAACACTTGCCTCCAGTATCTAGAAATGGCAGAATCAGGATTTGAATCCAGTCTTTCTGGCTGATTTAGGATCCTATGTTCTTCACCATGACCCTCTCCAGATAACATTTTAAAGGCTCCATTGAGAAGAATGCTGATGGCCCTGTAGCAGCCGGCCCAATGGGCCTCCGTAGCACTCTGGAGAAGCCTACAGTGGTGGAAAATGAGGAAGAGGAAGTGGGTTATGTGAAAGAGATAGGAAGGAAGAATGATGGCAGAGAGTGGGTGGGAGATGACAGGGAGAAACAAAACTGACATTAGATTGAATGGAAAAAAGCACCATTGACCACTGTGGCCTGCCATTCTGGGACGCAGCATTTTTATTATTTGGGCAAAATTGTGAAGCAGGCAGAAATGCAGAGATTAGGCAGAAATGAAAGATGTGTAAATGTATTTTGTTTAGTCTCACAGTTTAAAAAATATCAAACTTTATGAAATAAATGTATTGATTTGTTGTGTTGAGTTAAAGCAAATTGACCGTCCAGAAAAATCTTGGCAAGAGGAAGAGGTCTTTTACCTCCCATCCCCGCAAGCCCTAACCTTCCCCCCACCCCATAAGCCTTTTTGGTGTTCTATTTCTGCTAATCCTTGCTAAGAAGTAACTAGTGAGCAAGAGGTTAGCTGATGGGGTCTCAAGGTGTGACCTTTCCCAGGGGCATTTGCATGTTAATAGAGGATACTGGGAACCCAGGAACAGCCTCCAGGTCTCAAATGAAAGAAGTCCTGAAGGTGGAGGAGAGGGGTGGCTCGGCCCCCAGGGGCCCTGCTGTGGAGGCCACGTTGAGTTGGCCTGTGGGGATGGCCGCTGGTCTGGGCTTTCCTCCAGCTGCTCTTACAAAGAAATGGTTTGGAGAAGAACAAAGGGATTGTGTTTATTCCCCCGCAAGAGCTCCATTGCCAGGGCTGTGTGCTCGGTGCCCAGCTCAGAGAATCTGGACTCAGGAGGCTTTGCTTAATTGTAATGAATGAAGAATCACCTCCCCACCCCCTACAACACACAGACACACCTTTAGCCCTGTTGCCTATGAACCCCTTAAGCTCCAAAGCCCACAGCCAAGACCTGGGCAACTTCTTTCTAGTGATAAGAACATGGCCAAGAAGAAATGTCTACCATTTGCATTTTTATTATTTTTCTGTCTTAACCTGAAAACTTGTGCTGAATTGCACGACCTCACTGACCATGTTTCATCTTCCTCATTGAACTGTAGTTAAGACACTCTCCTACAGCCCAACTGCAGAAAAGGAAATTCTTACATGGACACAATTTTGTGCACACGCACACTTCAGGGTCCTGGGGAGGGAAAGCGGGAGGGGAGCAGATGGGGAGAGAGCAGTGAGGACAAGACTACTTTTCTGTTTGGCTGAATTCATCAAAAATGCCCAAACCCCATACCGAACATTCATCACTAATTAAATCCTAGCACCATAATTCAGAGAAAACAATTACAGCATTTAGAATTTTTAAAGGAACTATTATTGCTGCCTTGGCCCTTTTAAAAATTATGCTCCCCAAAGGACAAAATGTGATCCATTAATATGTATGTATTATTACTTTTTTTCATAAGGGGAAGATTGCTGATGCCTGTGAATACGGAAGCATTTATCGGTCGCAGACAGCCGCTTCGTTGACTTGCAGTTTTAACTGCAGTATTTTCTAGAATCTAAAAGGCTATAACATTAATTACCTTTTTGCTTTTAGCTGGTAGCCTGCTCGTTTCTCCCCCATGTTCTCTTCTCTTACCCTGCCCACTCGGGTAACCAGTTATCCAGGGTGGGGTTTGGTCAGAGCCAGGAGTCAAAACCGTTATTGGGAAAGATCATGCAATATTTCATTCAATGGAGACAATTGTTCCCATTCACCGTTGGTGCCCAAAACGAGTCCATGTTTCTTGTCTTTCAGCTGAAGCCCCTCTTGCTAGTCCTGGAGCAAAAGACTTCCCTAAGTCGAACTGAGATTCTTTCGCGTCAAGTATCCCCAGCTAAACTGAGGACCTCAGCTCTGCTTTTCTCTCTTTCATTTAATTCTTCTTTATCTTGGTAATTTAACTGAGTTACTCAGAGGTAAGTTAACTGAGCCTGGCACCAAGGATGACTGTTAGGATGTGCTGTGTGCGTGATGTGTATGTGTGTGCGTGTGTACATGCTCATGCACAACGTTGCGTGCGTGTGTGTATATATGTACGCATGTGTACCTATATAAAAGCACAACTCAGAAATTTTCATTCAGCTCCCTGATCAGTCTATTGTCACATGCATTTGGCATTCATTATCCATGAGCCTCCGGCGCCTCTGGTCCTGTGCCCTGGCTCACAGTGATTTGGTTTATAGAGATCATATGGCAGGGAAACAGACCTTGAAAGACAGAGCTCTGAGAAGCACATTTGATGAATTTCCTATGATTTGAGTCTGGGTTTATTCTTCCCTGTGGCGGGGCAGACACCCCAGAGCACACAGAGCCGGCCTGGGAGCCCAGGAGGAGTGGAGGCTATGACAATAAGCGCAGTGTATTTTTCTTCACACGTCTCGGGTTGCATTTCCTATCTGGGAAAAAAAGAAAAGGGAGCCTTGTAAAGGATCCAGAATCTGGGCAGGAAACCACACAGAGTGAAGGTTGCCATTGTCATTAGCAATTAATGTAACCACCACGGCTGGAAGGAGAAAACCCTGCCAAGGCAGCCGCGTGGGGAAGGGGCAGGGGCTGCTGGGGGAGAGGGCTGCTCACCCCCATTCACCAGCCATGCTTGCTTGGGGGCTGAGCAGGACCTGTCCCCAGACACTCCTGAGAGGTTCCACGGTACTAAACGGGTTTTATTTTAAAACAAGGTGCTCAGGACTTGATAAGTTATAAAATGTCTCTGTCACCCATTTTTCACTCTCTGTAGCTCTGTGTCCAATTTCTTAGTCTCTTGATCAGTGAATTTTTTCTGCCTAAGTGAGTCTGTTGAGACTCATTTCTTCAGCAGTATTTACTGAGTGCCTTCTATATGCCAAGCACTTGGGGTGCTGGGCACAAGTGCTGGGCAAGAGGCTGGTACTAATCTACAACATGTGTTGAGTGTATGAGGACCCAGCCTGGTGCTATGTATTTTCCATTTCCATTTATTATCTCATTTAGGCATCACTACACTTCTACAAGCTAGGTTTCTTCTTACTCCATTTTACAGATAACATAACTGAGGCTCAGAGAGGTTAATTAACTTCTTCCAGGTCATAAAGTTAATACACGAACCAGCTGGGATTTGAGCCCTGGTAAATTAATCTCTTCAGACCTATGATTCCAGTCCTTACTGTATGCCTTCAAGAAGCCCAGAGTTTAGGCTGGGTTCTAGCAAGTAGATCAGTGTTGACATGATGAGGTGCAACGGGCTACAGTGAGGGTCTGCTTAGGGTCTCTGGAAGTCCAGTCAAGAGATATCTAATTTAGGCTCAGGAGGCACTCAGTGAAGGCTGCCTGGAGGAGGTGAGCTTGACATTGCTCCTGTCCTCTCTTGTGTCCCAGTGGTGACTTGGCCACACTAGTCAGTCTGGAAGGAAATGTTTGTGTGTTAGTATGTCTGCGCCGCTTACTCTGTAGGTGTTAGGATATTCGGCAGATCTGTCCAGTCACTGAAAATGTCTGCTCCTTACATCCTACTCAGCGAAGTCTGGTCATCTGGGCTGGTAAGAGATGGGACGGCCACATTCCTTCTACTTTTTAGATGGATTCAATTGCTCTCCTATTCCTCCTTCCCCTCCCTATTTCCTCTCTCTTCCTCTTCATCCCTCCCCTCTTTGCCCCCACCCTCTTTCTCTTTCTTTCTGGTAGTTTAAAAAATGCCACTTTTCATTAATGTGACCAAAATGTCATCAGGTAGTTTAATGCTCTTTAATGTCCTTGTATCGTTTACATTTTGCGAACAGTGTGGAAATGAATCCCATCTGTGGGTTCAAGAACATCAAAAAAGTTGGACAGGCTATTTAGACGTGCTCCTTCACATTGCATTAGCGTGTACAATGTCAGGGGGCCGAGCCAGGCGCGGCCTGTCCGGCCCTTGGCCCGCCCCTTCCTCAGCCTTGGAGCAACAGATCCTTTACCTCTGGAACTCAGAGTCAGTCCTGGGGATGGGGGTCCTGGAAGGCTGCCCGGAGGCCCCAGGAAAAGTGTGAAGGCTAAATAAAAAATGAGAAATGATTCAGGAACATCTCTCTCTTCCTTTCTGGTGCCAAGACGCCCCAACAATAGCTTTTTCATCACTTGGGTAAGAGGCCGGTTATAATGCTTTCTGACTTCTTCCAAATCATTAGCTAGTCTCTCTCTGTCTTTCTCTATCTCTCTCCTCCCCCGCCATCCTACCCTGGTTCCCCAGGGAAGGAAACTCTGGGGCCAAAATTAAGCTAATGGTTTGTGTGGAGATGGCTATAAACCAAAACTGACTGCAGAGCATCGGGTTCAGGGCCAGCAGAGCTCGTAAGAGAGGTGCCCACCAGAGGAGCCTGAGAGGGTCTCAGAGGCCCCGTCAGCAGGGTGGTGGCTCCCGGTCGATGGATTTGCTGTAGCCACTGACAAAGGGTGCTGACTCTGGAGTCACCCTGCTAGAATTCTGTCTCCTCTATCTTCCAGGAAGGCGGTCTTGAACAGGTGAACCCCTGTGTCTCAGGTTCCTTACCTGCAAACCGAGGGTACTAACTACATCAACCTAGTCAAATGAGCTAATGGATGTACAGCACCCAGACCCGTGTCTGGCCATAGAGTCCCTGATAAAGGTTAATGATCAGCTGTTGTTAGCACTGCTTGGTAGCCCTGCTCTTGTCATATCCCGCCACCTACCCTGAGCCCCTTGGGTTGTGCTTCCAGGTGGAGTCAGTCCTTCCCTCCCGCTGAGCACTCAGTCTGAGCCCTACCTCACCCTCCCCTGCAAGGGCAGTGGTGAGGGGGAGGGGCAGGGGACCTTGACTCCAAAATATTCTGGCTTTTTTCCAGCTCTGTGAAAACCCCTCATTCTAATGCATTCCCTGGAAAGAACGATGTAGCTTTTTATTTCAGGAAGAAAAAAAAACAAACCTCTCCAAAACAAAAGCTTCTATTCTTCCCCCAGATACAGGGCAAGAGTGGATTTTTAACTGTTAATCATTACAGCAGAATGAATAATAATCCATGTCTCTGAAGGCTCTTAATCAGTAACCAGTATTACAACCCCCTCCTTATGTTGCATTTGTTCATATGAATACCTAATCCTAAATATAAACATAAGCAAATAACTTCTGATGATTATTTCACAGTTTTCAAGACAAGGTCATTCTGTTTTAACTTCTAAGGTAAACAAACAAATATGTTCCCTTAATGCAATTACCAGAAGGGCAATTTTCTTTTAAGTTCTTTATAGGATGTGGTTTATAAGATGTGCATCTGCCAATCTGTTGGTTATTTATGCTGAGGCAACTGGAAGAAGGCCAGGGGGTGTTACGTCTGCAGTTCCCTGGAGACCCGAGACCTCAGCTTATAGAAGCCCCCACTCCAATCTTTGGGCTTAGCCTGTTGGGAAGGACACTGGATTCTAAAGTGCCCCCTGACCCCAGGTCTGACTTGAAGACCTGAATCATCCCTTACTTGCTGTATGACCTTGGATAAGTCCCATAGTCTCGTTCAGCCTGATTTTTCCATCAGTATAAATTGCAGCTGGTCGATGTGTACCCTGTGGGGCTCTCAGTGTCCTGTCTTTGTGACATTAACATCTGTTCATCCTGCAGGCTTCAGTTAAGAAGGCTTTTCCTGACCTCTTTACTGGGTTAAATACCAGAGCCTTCTTGATCCATCTACTTTCCATTTTAACTCTCATAGCACTGCTGTTGGCCGGTGGTTTCAGTGCTATGGCTAAGAGCACAGACTTGGGAGCCAAGCTATATAAGTTTGATTTCTGGCTTTGTTAGTTGCTGGCTGGTGACCCTGGGTGAGTTACCCAACTTCCAAGATTAATAATAGTATCTCTCTCAAAGGACTATTGTAAGGATTAATTGAGTTAATATGTGTTGGGCATTTAGCCTAGTACCTGACACACAGTGAAAGCTAGGTATTAGTACATCAGCTATTACTTTCTCTTCAATAACTTAACCTTTCTTTATAACTACACCAAGAGTTCTCTGAGAGCAAAGGCCATATCTGCTTCCACTCCCATAGGCCACCACTGAGCACGGTGCCTGGCACTTGGGAGATTTTCATTATTATTTGTTGAATTGTATCGAAGTGAAATAAATGATGTAGAAATGTTTTGTGAATCACCATGGGAAAAATTGTTTATTATTAGCTCTGGAAAGAGTTTATTCGATGAAATACAGCTGCTGCCATTGAATATAATACAATGTCGATCAATCAACTATTAGGTCTCTGAGTCACCTCTGTTATCAGCATTCTCTGTGTTTAGTTTTATCCTCCCTGTTGGCTCAGCGAGTAAAGAATCTGCCTGCAATGCAGGAGACACAAGAGACTCGGGTTCGATCCCTAGGTCAGGAAGATCCCCTGGAGGAGAAAATGGCAAAGCACTCCACTATTCTTGCCTGAAAAATCCCATGGACCAAGGAGCCTGGTGAGCTATGGTCCATAAGGTTGCAAAGAGTCAGACATGACTAATCACAAGCATATATGTGTCTATATACGTGTCTATATATATATATATATATATATTTCTTGTTTGTGCTGAGTGGGCTTGCCAGAGAAAACCTTCAGGTTTGCTAATATCTTTGACTCAACTGATGTTGACCAAATGTCCCTTACATGGCATCCCCAGGCTGAGTAAAGCTGCAGACAGGAAGCAGAGTGAGATCCGTTTCCAATCTTGTAGTCCAGAAGGGAGGCAGATGTTTGAATCCTGGCTTGAGCATAGAGAGAATCCTATGCCCCTGGACACAGTAAGAAATCAATGCCTGTTCCAACCCTGGTCAAAGTCTTTCCTCAGGATTTTATATATGGTGACTGAGAGATGCAAGGTCTCTCTTTCCTTTGGGGTCAAAGACTGGTTAAATGCAAGCCTGGACATGTTGGAGGTCATACTCACTCTTTCTATGTTACCTGGAGGGTGCCAATTGGAGGTGGCTAAAGATGAAGACAACTCATAAAGTGTAATGGGGGTGCTGTGAGGGAGAGCTCTGGGGGTCTTTTGGTACTGTAGCAAAACCAGTCTACTCAGCTAACATAAGCTCAGTTCAGTTCAGTTGCTCAGTCGTGTCCAACTCTTTGTGACCCCATGGACTGCAACATACCAGGCTTCCCTGTCCATCAACAACTCCTGGAGCTTACTCAAATTCATGTCCATTGAGTCAGTGATGCAATCCAACCCTCTCATCCTCTGTCATCCCCTTCTTCCACTCTCAATCTTTCCCAACATCAGGGTCTTTTCAAATGACTCAGTTCTTTGCATCAGGTGGACAAAGTATTGGAGTTTCAGCTTTAGCATCAGTCCTTCCAATGAATATTCAGGACTTATTTCCTTTAGGATGGACTGGTTGGATCTCCTCGCTCTCCAAGGGACTCTCAAGAGTCTTCTCCAACACCACAGTTCAAAAGCATCAATTCTTTGGTGCTCAGCTTTCTTTATAGTTCAACCCTCACATCCATACATGACCACTGGAAAAACCATAGCTTTGGCTAGATGGATCTTTGTTGGCAAAGTAATGTCTCTGCTTTTTAATAGGCTCCCTCTTCCCTAAATCTCTGTATGATGCCACATACCAAGGCCTGAAATTCCTATCGTTTGGAAAGCTTGGGCAATGAGTTAAAGGATTCCAGAGCTGTGGAATGTGCAGGAATCTTAAGCAGGGCTCTGTTTGTATCTGTCTTGTTGTTGACATCCTGGTCCCTAATGAGGTCATTTGAACATCTGTAGCATATCTGCCAAGAGCCAGTTAACTGGAAATGACATTAGTCACTGTTAGCATAGTGTCTCTTCCCCTTTCTCCCTTGGCTCTGTGCCTTGGGGACACTCCAGCCCAGCTCAGAGGTCTTAGGGCCCAGACATCAAAGGGAGGGATATAGTCATCAGAAGCCCCCTGTCAAAACATTCAGCATTGTGCTTGCTGCCTCCCAACCTTGCTGATACTGAAGACCTCTTTTAGTCATCCCTCCCTCTGAGTTTTGAAAGATCAAGTCTTCAAACATAAAGCACTGATTAAGTCATAATATACTTATTTGCTCATTTGTTGTTAATCCACCTTCACATATAGTACTGATCAAATAACACTAACAAGATGGAAGTGACGTAATTTCAGACCGGAGAAATTTTAGTTTGGCTAGGTGGGTTTAACAACGGTTAAGAGGAGGGTTTCCAGTAGGTCTTTTATTTTACATTTAATTTGCTTTCAAAACTGAGAAATTGTTGTAGACCTTTTAAATGAATGAAATAGTCCAGAAATCACTACCCTTTAGCATCTTAAGACTATGAGCTCTAAAACGGCCTTATACTCTACTCTTCTATGAATGCTCACTTTATACCCTGTCAGTAATGCCTGCATGACACAGGACCAAGGTACAAGGCAGTCTGCATACTCACTGTGTCCCAGGGTAGGCCAGGGACTGTAGAGTATTCATTCCTTTACTCATCCCCAAGCCCTGCAGTAGAACTACAGGAGTGTCCCAGCATGGCTAAGCTTTGGCATTCTTAGGTTAGCTCTTAGCTCCTGGGGATAAGGGGCAAGAAAAGCCAGAAGACCCCAGGACAACCACCCTGACCTTGCCTAGTGCCCTGCCCGTCCCTCCCCACCCATTGTACTCAGAAGGAGCCAAGGAGCTGCTGCTCTGAAAGGAAAGGCCTGGTGTCCCCTCCCAGATTGTGAGTATGTGTGTGTTTGCATGGAGGCGTTGGAGTCCTTATAAATATTTCTCGCCTTGAGGTTTTTACAATTTCCATCAACACAAGTTACCAGGCAACTATGCTGTGACTTAATGGAAATTCATGTTGGACAGGACCAGAAATCTTCATTTCAGAGATGAGGAAATGATGACAGGGAAGAGCTCTGAGGTGCCAGAGGTCACACATCAAGTAGGGAAAAGTTTTTGGTTTCAAAGCCCATGTTCTTACAACTCGGTGGAGTGGCAGGGTCAGGTGGGCCCCTATCATTGTGCAGATAGAGAAACGGAGGCTCAGAGAGGGTGTATCCATGACCAGGGTTACAATTAGTTCATAAAAGAGCCAGGGATAGGACCCAGGTCTCCAAACTCCAATTCCAGTGCATCTAACACTTTTGAATGGCCATCAGAGATGAATGGAAACTTAGAGATTCATTCATTCATCCACCCAACTTACCAGCCTTCACGCCTTGTTAGAAATGAGGAAGCCTTGCCCAGAGGCCTCCTTCAGCCACGTGTCATTGGCTAGAACTGCACCCCATGCTGGAGTCTAACCAATGCACTGGTCAGGGAACTAGGACCCTCTGTTCCCCTGAACGCCGCACTCCTGTGTCCACCTGCAGCCCACTTAATATTTGTACCTGAATGTCTAGTAGGTGCCCCCAAACCCAGCATATCTCAACCCAAGTTCTGGATCTCTCCCCACTCAGAAGTGCTTCTCCTCTGGGGTTCTTTACCTCAGTTAAAAATGGCACTCTTATTTATTCAGTTGTGCAGGCCCCAGTGGCTCAGTGGTAAAGAATCCGCCTGCAATGCAGGAGATACAAGAGACACGAGTTCAATCTCTGGGCTGGGAAGATTCCCTGGAGGATGGTATGGCAACCCATTCTAGCATTCTCACCTGGAGAATTCCGTGGACAGAAGAGCGTGGTCGGCTGCAGTCCATGGGGCCGCAAAGAGTCAGATAGGACAGAGTGACTTAGCACACACAGCAGGCCCCACTTTCATTCTCCATACCAAATTCATCAGCAAATTCTTTTGCCTCTATCTTCAAAATAGGTCCCAAATCCAACCAGTTATCACCCCCTCCCTGGCTACCACCCTGGTTCAACATGATCACTGGCCTCCTGCTTTCTCTCTTGCCCTGCTTGCATCAGTTTTCCACATGGCAGCCATGGTAATCCTCTCAATATGTAAGTCAGATCAATTATCTCTCTTAGTGAAGAGTACCCAGTAACACCCTATCACATTTAGAACAAAATTCAAAGTCACAACACTCCAGCCACTCCAGCCAACACTCCAGCTAGTTGGCCTTCTAGCTCATCTCAACATGCAGGTTCACCCCTTACCTGGGGCTTTTGAGCCTGCTCTTCCTTCTGACTGGACTGCTTCCCATCACCCCTGTCCCCACCCCTAAGAATCACATGGCTGCTGCCCTGCCTTTATTCATGTCTCTACTGAAATAACCACCACCTTCTGTCCCCTTATCTGAAATAGCAAGACTGTTTCTCTCTCTCTCTTTATCTGCATTTAATTTTTTCATTAAATCTATCATTGCTTGGCTTAGCACTGTATATTTATGTGTCTACTCCTATCACCCCAACTAGATTTAAGGCCACATGAAGGTAAAGACCTTGTCTTATATTTTCATGGCTCTACCTTCAGTGCCTAGAACAATGCCAAACAAATTGTTTAGTCGCTAACTACTGAGTCTTTGCAACCCCATGGACTGTAGCCCACCAAGTTCCTCTGTCCTTGGAATTTTTCAGGCAAGAATACTGGAGCAGGTGGCCATTTCCTTCTCCAGGGAATCTTCCCAACCCAGGAATCGAACCCACAGCTCCTACACTGACAGGTGGGATTTTTTTACTCCTGAACCGTAGATGCTCCATAATGTTCACTGAATGAACATATAATGAATGACTGAATGGCTTAGACCCATGAGGATCCACCCCTCGAAGATGGGGATGCACCAGTCTCTCCCAGAGGAGGGTGCAGATGTAAGCAAAATCGGGTTCCACCAGCTCAGGAGGAAGAGTACATGGATGTAGAGTAGATGATCAGTAGAGTCTGCTGTATCTAGCTTGTCCAGTTTCTATTGTTACAGAGTCATGAGCATTTTTGGGCAAGCTCAGCATGACCCACTATGTTTTGTTTAAGCAGAACAGCCAGCAAGTGGGTGTGCACTAGCTCTCCTGGGCTTGGTCAGGGTGGGAGCACAGGGTGTCTACTTTCTAGGCCCACAGCAAAGCCACAGAATGAGTTCTGACTTCCTGGGGCAGTGGGGACTCAGGGCTGGTCTCCATTTGTTATCTCCCTTGGTGACAGGCTGGTCCCCAGTGATGTCATCTGAGCATCTGTAGGCACCTCTGCCAGGAACCCACTAACTGGAAATGACATCAGCTACCAGCAAAGTGACTTGGGCGCCCAGCAGACACGTCCCACTGATCCCCTGTCTGGAGCTCATCTCCTTGCCTACCTGGAAGTCTTCTGGCTGGCACTTTGGCAAACAAAGAGGCATTTGAGAGGGAATTAAGTTGACTTTAAAAGATAGCCTCAAAGTGTTTCCCAACACGTTGATGCTTACATTGAATTATAGGTGCTAATAAAGCTGTCAGAGCCTTGGCGCGAGGACCAAACTCAAGCTAACGATCCCTGAGAAATGATGAGAATTCCTCTGGGCCTGGAAAGTCAGTCCCTGGTCCAGCTGGAGGCTCACACACACACTACGAAGTTGAGGAAGGGGTGGAATTACCTATTCTGACTGCCATGATGATTGGCCCAAAGGGCTTGCTGTCATCTTAAAGTGGAAGGCAGCTTTGCTGGAGTCCCCTGTTTATTCTTGTATTCTGGAAAGACCTGATCCTTTCCTTTCTAGAATACTCAGTGTGGTCATGGAGCCTGAGTGACTACCAGAATTCGCAGTTAAGAGTAGTGTTTAAAGTGTTAGGGAAAAGGAGGTACAACAGAGCCCTCCTCCTGGGACTTAACTAAGATCAGGTCTGTGATTTTGTTCAAAAGACACACAGATAAGTCCTAGATCTCACATAGGTTTCTACTTCCTGGGAACTTATTAAATGCCAGGTCTTATACCAAGTTCTACACACTTTGGAAACATCTAATAAACTGTGTATGCATGTAGGTATATATGTATGTATGGATGGATGGATGACTGGAGGAATATATGTATGTATTCATTTCACCAAATATTTATCAAGAAACAATAATGTGCTAGGCCTTGAGCTAGACTCTTATGAGGAGCAAGAGACACACACTCTACCCCTGTCCCTCAGATTTGGTCACGTGAACCACAATCATCAACAATTATAAATGTAGTGAGTACTGAGGAGTAGCCAAGGGGGCTGTGTGGAGATGTAATTGGAAAACATAAGGTTAAAGTGTCAAGGAAGCTGCCTTGAGAAGGCACAACTGAGGCTATGAGCGCAAGAGTAAGTGACAGCTAAGGAAGGCAAAGGCTGTGCCAGAAAACACAGGCTGTGCTTGTGCCTCTGTCTTCGGTTCCCATTGCTGCTGTAACAAACTGTTATAAGCTTGGCTGACAACAAAACAAATGTATTTTCCTTCTTAAAAATTGTGGAGGTCTGAAGTCCAAAATCAGTTTTACTGGGTGAGAGTCAAAGTGTTGGCAGGGCTGTTTCCTTCTGGAGACTTAGTGCCTTGCTTCTTTCAGCTTCTGGTGACTGCCAGCACCCCTTGGTTAGTGGCTGCATCCCTCCAATCTCTGCCTCCATGCTCTCATTGCCTTTCCCTTCTGCAGTCAAATCCCCCTTGGCTTCTGTCTCATAAAGACATTTGTGATTACACTAGTGCCAACCCAGATAATATAGGCTAAATCCTCTCATCTGAAGTAAGGATTCCTAACTTATTCACTTCTGCAAAGTCTCTTTTGCCATATATGGTAGCATTCACAGGTTCTGGAGATTAGGAGGTGAATATAGCTGGGGACCATTAGTCAATCTACCACAGCCACAGAATGGGGGGAAATCTGTGGAATGTATTTACAGAGGTAGCATAGTGTAGTCGGGGAAGGCAATGGCACCCCACCCCAGTACTCTTGCCTGGAAAATCCCATGGACGGAGGAGCCTGGTGGGCTGCAGTCCATGGGGTCGCTAACAGTCGGACAGACTGAGCGACTTCACTTTCACTTTTCTCTTTCATGCATTGGAGAAGGAAATGACAACCCACTCCAGTATTCTTGCCTGGAGAATCCCAGGGATGGGGGAACCTGGTGGGCTGCCGTCTATGGGGTCACACAGAGTCGGACACGACTGAAGTGACTTAGCAGCAGCAGCAGCATAGTGTAGTAGTAAACCTATGGGCTCTGGAGGTGTGCCTGTGTGTGCCCTGTCGTTTCAGTCGTGTCTGACTTTTTGCGACCCTATGGACTGTAGCCTGTCAGGCTCCTCTGTCCATGGGATTTCCCAGGCAAGAATACTGGAGTGGGTTGCCATGCCCTCCTCCCGGGGATCTTTCTGACCCAGGGATTGAATGTGTCTCCTGTGGCTCCTGCATTGCAGGTGGATTCTTTACCACTGAGATGTCTGGAAAGCCCTGGGCTCTGGATACTGGCATCTAGGTTCGCAACCTGACTATAATGACTCTTTACTGTCTGACATTGAACAAATTATTTAACCTCTCTGTGTTTCAGTTTTTCCATCTATAAAGTTGGGGTAATAATAGTATCTACTTCATAGGACTGTCTTAAGGCTTCTGAGGTGATAAAGAATCCCCCTGCCAATGCAGGAGATGCTAATAATGACTCTTTACTGTCTGACATTGAACAAATTATTTAACCTCTCTGTGTTTCAGTTTTTCCATCTATAAAGTTGGGGTAATAATAGTATCTACTTCATAGGACTGTCTTAAGGCTTCTGAGGTGATAAAGAATCCTCCTGCCAATGCAGGAGATGCTGGTTTGATCCCTGGGTCAGGAAGATCCCCTGGAGAAGGAAATGGAAACCCACTCCAGTATTCTTGCCTGGGGAAATTCCATGGACAGAGGAGCCTGGAAGGCTACAGTGCATGGGGTCACAAAGATTCAGACACTACTTAATGACTAAACAACATAAGAGTTAAATGAGTTATTTCAAGTAAAGGATGTAAAGCACTGCCTGACACCTTGTATGAGCTCAATAAATGTTCATTTTTATTATTAAATATTATTATTTATTATTAACTATTTTTTGCAATTTTATTAAGATATAATTGACAGCATATTAAAAAGCAGAGACATTACTTTGTCAACAAAGGTCCGTCTAGTCAAGGCTATGGTTTTTCCAGTAGTCATGTATGGAAGTGAGAGTTGGACTATAAAGAAAGCTGTGGGCAGAAGAATTGATGCTTTTGAACTGTGGTGTTGGAGAAGACTCTTGAGAGTCCCTTGGACTGCAAGGAGATCCAACCAGGCCATCCTAAAGGAGATCAGCCCTGGGTGTTCATTGGAAGGACTGATGCTAAAGCTGAAACTCCAATACTTTGGCCACCTGATGCAAAGAGCTGACTCATTTGAAAAGACCCTGATGCTGGGAAAGATTGAGGGCAGGAGGAAAAGGGGACGACAGAGGATGAGATGGTTGAATGGCATCACCAACTCAATGGACATGGATTTGGGTGGACTCTGGGAGTTGGTGACGGACAGGGAGGCCTGGTGTGCTGAGGTTCAAGGTGTCACAAAGAGTCAGACACGACTGAGCAACTGAACTGACTGACTGAATTGACAGCATTGTGTAATTTAAGGTGTACACCTTCTTGATTTGATATATTAATATATTGCAAATAATTACCACCATAGCTTAGCTAACACGTATCTCATGTCATGTAATTACCATTTCTTTTTTACGGTAAAAACATTTAAGATTTACTTTTCTGGTAACTTTCCAGCACATGATACAGTATTAGTAACTATAATCAGAGAAGGCAATGGCATCCCACTCCAGTACTCTTGCCTGGAAACTCCCATGGACGGAGGAGCCTGGTAGGCTGCAGTCCATGGGGTCGTTGAGTCAGACACGACTGAGCAACTT
The DNA here is from genome assembly GCA_006410675.1 of Oreotragus oreotragus. Classification (NCBI taxonomy): domain Eukaryota; kingdom Metazoa; phylum Chordata; class Mammalia; order Artiodactyla; family Bovidae; genus Oreotragus; species Oreotragus oreotragus. The sequence continues at coordinate 134,239 of SJYX01016433.1, read as the reverse complement.
CACTTTCACTTTTCACTTTCATGCATTGGAGAAGGAAATGGCAACCCACTCTAGTGTTCTTGCCTGGAGAATCCCAGGGATGGGGGAGCCTGGTGGGCTGCCGTCTATGGGGTCACACAGAGTCGGACACGACTGAGCGACAGAACAACAAGTGGGAAGATGGAATCCAGAAAAAGTTTCAGTGTGAGTTTCATTGGATCTTCTTGAGTCACACGCCCCTATTTAAACCAATCACTGCGGTAAAGGGAATGAAATACCCTGCTTTTCTGGATCAGGATCACATATTTCCCCTGATGCTAGGTGAAGTGGGATCAGTCGTATCCAAACCAGGTGGACTGCGAGTAGGGGAGTGGGTACTCCGGAAAGGTGAATCTCCATGCTTTTATCCAAAAAAAGGAAATTGCTGATGGGCTCATGAAGACCCAATAAATGTCTACTCCTTTCACAAACCCCATGTGCATTTCAGTCTTTCCACTGTGACCTACCTGGTCACTTCTACTCAAAACTTCGTACCTTGACACTACTTGTTGGGCCATACGTAATTTCTTCCTCCCAGGCAACTCTTCTTTATCTCAAGGACAATCTCCACCTCTTACTCTGCCCCATACCCCTCTAGTTACATCTTTATTCAGTTCAAAAAGCGTTATATTACAGTTATCTGGGTCAGTCTTCCCACCTTTCCTGACTGGGTATGGCCTGAGAAAAAACTAGACCATCCACATGGAAGTTTGTCCCTCTGCACCAGGCACAGATGGGATAGTCACATGATATTTGCAAAATTAATGATTGTCCCTGACATGGTCATGAGAAAAAAGTCTTCCAAAGATACAATTAATAATGATAGCAATGAATTACTCAGCCAGTAATGAGTTGAAGTTAGAGACTTCACCACTCCTCATTCCCCTCTGCTCCCTTTCCGACTCCTCTCTCCCCTCTCAGGCTCCTCTCTCCCCTCTCAGGCATCCCTGCTTCGTGGAATTAGAGACTCTTTACCCTGGAAGAGGCCCCAGGGAGTACCTAATTCATGCAGTGCTGGACTAGATCTGAGTCTCCTAACAACCTGTTCAGTAATCTTCCCATTCTAACCCATTTTCCTTTTCTCTTTTTTTGAATATTTGCTTGTCTTCAACAAAGAATTTGCCTGCAGTGTAGGAGACCTGGGTTTGATCCCTGAGTCAGAAGGTTCCCTGGAAGCGAATGGCAACCTGCTCCAGTTTTCTTGCCTGGAAAATCCCATGGGCAGTGGAGCCATGGGGTCACAAAGAGTTGGATATGACTGAGCAACTTTCACTTCTTCACAACAATCTTATAAGAAAGATTCTTCAATTTTATGATGTGGAAACTGAGGCTCAGAAAGATAGAGTGGCCTGCCCTAATCCAGGTTTGATTTTTATAATCCTGCCGCTTATATTCCCCTCATCTAGTCTGTTTAGTATGTGTGCATCTTTTTATTTTAACTTTATTTTCTTATATTATGTTAAAAGTGTTTAGGGTGAACCACCTAGAAACCATTTTTTAAGGATGTAGGGCATGAACAAATATATAGAGTAATTCACCCCAAAACACACGACCTGGAGCTGAGGTCTCAGCCACTGAGATAGCCTGGGTTCCCTGGACTCTTTGCTGCCAGGATGTCCCCACACACTGGGGCTGGGAGTGGACGTTCCCCTGGAGGAGGGCAGGAGGATAGGATTACGCTTGGAGCCGAGAAACAATATGATTCACTTCCCATCACCCTCAGATGCCTTTTTCTTTCCCCACCAGACATGAGCTCATGGAATTCTGTTTCACGTTCCTTTCGATAGACTTTCCTTTTCCTGGGGTAAGGTTAAATGGAGCCATCACAGGGATGCATTCATCCAGAGCAGCCATTGGATGGTAACGGGATAATTGTGCTGGCCCTGGGACCACGGAGATGATCACTACCGCCGCTTTAAGAATGTGCAGAGGCCACATTTACGTTTTAGGGCAGCCCCTCTGACAACTTTGGCAAAAGTCCCCAGCACTGCTTTCCTTCCTGCCCAGCAATGTGAGAACACTGCTGCAGAACAATCCTTGTTTAAGCACAAGCCAGGCGCTGTGCCGCCTGGGAGGTGGATTATAGCCCAGATGATGGTGGAAAGCCTCGGTGGGGAGGGCCTCGTTTCCTCCAGGCTCAGTGTATATATTTTACAATAAAGTCTGTTGCCCACAAACTCCGTGGCTATCATAGCCATGTAAGGAGCAGCTGAATCCACACTCAGCAAAATGTTTTCATTATTCATACTCTTGGTCTTGACATTCAGGGCTTTCTGCACTTTGATCCAGTCTTTTTTCCCACTACTGGCTTGCGTGAGCACTAAGTTCCTTCAGTTGTGTCCGACTGTGTTATCCTATAGAGCCTGCCAGGCTCCTCTGTCCATGGGATTCTCCAGGCAAGAATAATGGAGTGGGTTGCCATTCCCTTTTCCAGGGGATCTTCCTGACCCAAGGATTGAACCCATGTCTCTTGCATATGTTATTATATATACTTTAAATCAAGAGAGGAAAGAGGTTTCGTTTTACATATCTGCTGTGATCATTTGGGAGTGGCTGCCTGAAACACTGTTGAGAAGTTTTCTTAGGCTCCACCCTGACTAAGCAGGATGAGGCTCTGTGATTGGTGAGGTCTCCTATAGGTAAAGGTGAGGAATTAGCAGCACACACATCTGCCTTCTCCTCTCTCTGCCCAGTAGGGGCTTCCCAGCTGGCTCAGTGGCAAAGAATCTGCCTGCCAGTGCAGGAGATGCAGGAGACTTGGGTTTGATCCCTGGGTCAAGAAGATCCCCTGGAGTAGGAAATGGCAATGCACTTCAGTTTCCTTGCCTGGGAAATCTAAGGGACAGAGGAACCTGGCAGGCTACAGTCCACAGGGTCACAAAGAGTCAGATGTGCCTGAGCGCACACACACGCATCTCTGCCCAATGCATTACATTCACTTTATTACCTAAGGTGCAATTTCATACCCATTTGCCTTTTCCCAACTTTTTCTCACTTGTTTGGAATTCTTTCCTTGTGAATATCTGTTCATATTCTCCATGGGTCATCACCATCTGTAGCTTTTCTCTAAAGCTACTATCAAGTCTTCCTAGCAAGCATATTTATCTTTCTTCATCATTCCTTTAGCCGACATTTACTGTGAAAAGCACACTTCAGGACCACTTGAATATACACAGTGGGGATCGGCCATATAAATGCCACTGTTGTGACATGGATTTCAACCACAAATCTGCCTTCAAAAAGCAGTTAACCTCTCTCCATGGCAGAAGCAGTGGTGAAAAACTACCCAGGCATGATCTGGAAAGGCAAAACCTACTGTAACTAGAACCACACCTTGTTGTGTAAGCTGTATATCATTCTGTTGGGCAAGTCTTTCTATCGAAATGCAGCATTTCTAATATTGCATTTCCACCCCCATCTTTAGATCTTATTTTTGGTCTACCTACACGTGTTATGACTTCACTTTCACTTTTCGCTTTCACGCATTGGAGAAGGAAATGGTAACCCACTCCAGTGTTCTTGCCTGGAGAATCCCAGGGACAGGGGAGCCTGGTGGGCTGCCATCTATGGGGTCACACAGAGTCGGACACGACTGAAGCGATGCAGCAGCAGCAGCAGCAACACTCTTAAAGCACCATCTTCTAGTGTGAACTGGAGAGTTGCTATGTATGCACCTTGTTTCTCCTGCAGGTTCATAAACTCTTTGATGGTAGAAATCAAATCTTTTATTTTTGTATCCCCATGGCCAGTTGCTGAAAGAAGAGCTAAAATCCAAGAATGAATCTAAGCTCCTATGGTCAAGTCCTCACATTTTACAGATGGGAAAACTGAGACTTAGGAGAGGATGAGAGAGTTGCTGAAGGTCATGATGGAAGTCAGAAACACTGATGCTGACTCTAAAAGTCATACTCCTGTAAGGTTAAATTTGGAAGGAGTCTCTTAGGCTGCTTGGTTTAGCTTTGGTGGCTAGAAAGCGCTAAGTGAAAAGACGTTGCTCTTTTGATTGTTCTTCCTTATCCGGGTCTTTGATGTTCTTGTTTCATTGTGGTCATTCTGTGGTAAACACGAACCATGACAAATCATTTTTGGACATAAGCTGAGAGTAAACACTGAACAAATAAAAATAAATTCTATGCATTCATTCATCCATGGAAAATTATTGGCACTATCCTATGTCCTAAGGATATAGTAGCATACCAATCAGACAAAAACCATGCCTTTATGGAGTTTAAATTCTAGGAGTGTGTGTGTGTTGTGTATGTGTGTTTGGTTTTACTTGTATCAATTTATTAAATTCTCACAAACTGTATGTGATAGTTAATATTATCATAATCCACATTTTGCTAATGAGAAAATTAAGGCTCAGAGAGATATGGTCATTTGCCCAATGTTGCACAGTTAGAATATGATGGAAACAGAATTTGTACTCAACCCTCTCCAATATTCTTGTCTGGACAAGAATCCCCATGGACAGAGGAGCCTGGCAGGTTACGGTCCATGGGGTCACAAAGAATGGGACACGACTGAGCGACTAAACACAGCACAGTATAGTCTGGCTATTTACAGAAAGAAAACTGAACTCAGAGAAGGTAAGCCATTAAGCCAACGTCACACAGTGGCTTAGGGTAGGACTGGTCTATCGGACTCTTAGATCAGGTTCTTTCCAGCCTACTAGTCTTCCTTTCTTTCCCAAGGTATGGGGAGGAATGGGATAGCCAGAATCCATGGGTGTAATGGCCCGGTAAGATCTGAGAACACAAGATTTCTCTTGCAGGATAGACACGGGCTGTTTGTTTCTCACCCGAGTGAGATGGTGGGAGGGTGGGGAACAGACTTCCAACATACCAAATATTGCCCTAATTGGCTCAAAGGCCATGATTGTATCAAGTTCCAGAAATTATGAGTGAACCAGACAGTTAGGCCACCGCAGCTGGTCGGCAAATTATTGGCTCAAGTGTTGTAATTATTAAATGCAGCAGAGAGAGAGAGCAAGAAACTCAGACACTTAGTCCGGGATAATTGATCCAAAAATTATGGGTTCCAAGAAGGCCAACACTTGCTTAAATTTAGATTTGGACTCGGCTCCTGTCACACGCACACAAATGACTACTGTTTCCTGGACACCCACTCAGCGCACACAATCGGCCCCTCAGCTCTGCCAGCCCGCAGGAACAAAAGGGATTTTGATTCTGATTATTTTTAAACTTTAATGACAAATCCTTTCCTTCTCCACATTAAAAAATAAAGGCTGTGCATAGTACCATTAAGGGACTGCTCACTGCCGCTTGATTCTCGGAGGCACTTACGTTGTTTAAATTTTAATTTCCGGGTTGAAAATTTTATTGAAAACATCACTATCTTTCTAAACAACAAAAAAAAGTTTCTTCTCTTGTCACTGTGCTAGTTTGTTCTTTTACCTGCTCTCAATTCCCCTCCACAGGAGGTTTTCCTTGCTCTTCAGGGCTCCCTGAAGTCTCCCTCCAGCCCTGTGATTGGAATTTGCTGTTCCTGTCCCAAACAAAGGGTTTTTAGTAGTGTTTTTCTTTTGTAAATGGGTTTGTCATAGGGTCAGGCTGAGGACTTAAGTCTGTAAATCCTTGACCACCCAGGGGCAGCGTCCTTCAAGTGATAACAGTGGGGAGGAGGGGGATGACTGTGATATAATGATAATGGTGGGACCTTGCCACGTGCCAGGCCCAGTTCTAGGTGCTTATCACGCACCATCTCCTATATCCTTCAACACACTACAGGGAAGAGGTTTTTCCTCTCTCTTCCGGAAGCGCAGATTCTGAGGCATCATTACCATTCTAGCGTAATGTTGGCCGTGACAAATGCCACTAGAGAGGCAGATGTGAAGGACTGAGCAAGAACAGAAGAGAGACATTCTTTAGTAAGTTGCTGGGATAAACCAGGAAGCCTTCATGGCAAAGAGGTCTTGAAGCTAAATAAGCAGGATCTTGACACACACAGAGGAAAGGCCAGAGAAAGTTCTTAGTGAAGACAAGGAAACTAACTGGAGGTGTATTTGGAAATAAGTGTCTTGGCCAATGAGGGAAGATAAGGAGGCAAGATTAAGGGCAAGATTTAGGGATGTGATGGTACATTATTAGAGGGCCTTGAATGTCAGCCTGATGGCATTGGACATTCCCCATGGGCAGAGGAATTATCCAAAGGTTTTGTTAGGTGGTTAGAATAGGAAACAGGAGTCCAGAATGGCGGTGGCTAAAAGACAAGGAAGGGAAAAGCCCGCGAAAATAGAACAAAGGAAGGTCCGAGGACCGGAGTGAGGACCTCAGGTAGAACCAACAGCACTCCTGGCTGGCCCAGTGTACAGGGGGAGGAACAGACATAAAAAGAGGAGCCCGTGGGCCGGGGCCCCTCTCTTCTCTTCGCCTCTTTGGGCCGGCATGCCCTCATGCCTCGAGGATGTATTTTCCTGCTATTTTCTAAATAAAACTGAGCTGTAACATGGAGCTGAAACACTGATCTAAGAGCTAGAACACGGTCTGTCCGAGAGCTATGACACGCTGAGGGCTCTGATGTCCGTTGCTTCAAATTTTTGTTGAAACGAGACAGGACCGAGGAGAATACACTCGCCTGACAGTTTTAACCAAGGAGGTGACTACATTGGAACTGTATTTTGAAAGACCACTCTAACAAAGTGTGAAAGAGAAATTGGAGGCAGTAAGACTGGAGGCAGGGAGAGCAGAAGGATGGCTGTTGGAATAGGCCCCCTCCCAGTTCCACGTCTTCACGTGCCAGGGTCTTCCTGGTGACTGGACTTGGGTTCCAGCCCTCCACCCGGGACTCCCAGGTGGCCCACTGGTCCCAGCTTGCCCTCCGATAGCTCTCTGCTGCCCCCACCTGGCCCAGGCAGCCCCTACACAGTTCACTCTCAGGGCCTGGTCCAGGTGTGTGTGTGCGTGTGTACTTATCCCACTCAGTTGCTTTTGACTCTTTTGCAACCCTGTGGACTGTAGCCCACCAAGTTTCTCTGTCCGTGTAGTTTTCCTGGCAAGAATACCAGAGAAGTTTACCATTTCCTGTTCCAGGAGATCTTCCCAACCCAGGGATCAAACCTGCATCTCTTGCATCTCCTGCTTGGCAGGCAGATTCTTTACCATGAGCGGTCCAGAATGTAACTGGCTTCCCCGGTGGCTCAGCAGTAAAGAATCCACCTACCAACGCAGGAGACGTGGGTTTGGTCCCTGGGTCAGGAAGATCCCCTGGAGGAGGAAATGGCAGCCCACTCTGGTATTCTTGCCTGGGAAATCCCATAGGCTGGGGAGCCTGGTAGGCTACAGTCCATGGGGGTCACAAAAGAATCAGATGTGACTGAGCAACTAAATAACAATGATTACTAGCCAAGATTCAGAGTATTAACTCTGTGCCAGACACTGTTCATTTTTATTACATTACTAAGTGCTCACCTCCCATAGGAATTCGTGGAAATGGCTACTATTATTACTTGCATTTTATAAGTTAGGATCCTGAGGCTTGGATCTGCTCTGTCCCCAGGGTGATAAGATATGAGAGTTTTGCCAGGAGCCTACCCCAGGTTTTGGGGTTCCTGCATTAGAGTCACTACTGTTCAGATCCTGAAGGAAGATTTGGTCAGAGCCCAGTGGGGAGACTTGCCCATGAGGGTGTAGCTATTTTTAGAGGGGTGGCCAGGCTAGAGAGGCATGAGGAATGGGGGCAGGGGTAGTGGCCATGTCTAGCATCATAGTGCTGAGAACTGGGGTCACAGGGAGAGCAGAGCTTTATGTGAGGAACGGAAGCAGCACGCCTTGGAGATACACAGGAAAAGCCGGAAAGGAACATGGGGAACACCAGAGCAAAGCTTTGGGCTCCCAGCTGTGATTGGCATGGGGGTTTGGGACTGGCTTTGTGCTTGTTGATTTCTTTAAGCAGACAAGTTTCTGACTGCTCGAAGTCATCTTTCAGACTTGACAATATGTGGGGTGAAGGCGCTGACTCTTAAGAGATTCCTGTTAAGGAAAACCCTCTGGTATATTTCAAGCCGAGAGCAGGGCCCTGAGGAGGCTGGAGACAGACAGGGTAGTTTTTAATAGTAAGATGCAGGGCAAGGGCGCAGCTGGCAGTCAGCAGGAGGGAGCGGGCCCAGAGAGGTGTGTGGAGAGCCAAATGCTAACTTCCCCCACTTCCCAGTCTTGCCTGGGGCCAGCCCTGGGCACAATGGTAACGTTTCTATAAAACAATTCTCAGGAAGGCTGGTACGAGAAGGCAAAGAGTACCTTTCCACAGTTAAGTACATCCTGCCAAGTTAAAGAGCTCTCTGGGACCAGCTGGGGTTGGGAGCATGTTCCACATGAAGCATCAGACCATTAGTGGGAGTGGAAGCTGGGGGTGTGTGTCTGTGTGCACATTCTCCATGTCACGTCTTCCCTTTGTCCAGCTGGTCATCTTACTTCCCCCGAATGCTCACTGTCTCCTGGCGGATGGTATAACACAGTAGCAGCTGAGCCCCACCCCAGACAGACTAATGAAAGGATGTGAATAAGAGTGGGAAGGAAACCATGCGGGGAGTGTTACTCAGATTATTGCTGGCAGGAAACAAAAACCATCTTAAGACAAGAGTGGTTTATTGCTAGGATGAGAGTAGCCCCAAACTGAACTTACATATGCTTCAGCCTGTGGACACACTTTCCTCTCTCATGAGCTTTGTGAGAGGGCATGTGTTCATAGCATCTCTACTTCCTGCTCCAATCAGATCCCGAATGTGAGATGTGGTGGACAATCATGTCCGTATGCTGCAGCCCAAGTTGTGGAGGGAGTCCATGTTTAACTAATGACTGTTGGTCCCATTGGAGAACGTCCTTCATGACAGTCTCATGGGGATAGAGTCTGGCCAATGGGCAAGCCACCTTGAATGGGATGTCTTCCTCTAGCGAACTGCTGGTTACCTGGTACTAAGGGCATCATGTGGCTACTTTCCTCAGCGGAGATGCAGATGGGTTGATTTTGGATAGCTGGGGGGTTCAAACGCCATAAAATACACGTCGTAAAGAGCTGCATCTGATTTTAATCTCCATGCAAGTCGTCCTACGAGTAGGAGAAGGAAATAGGGAAAGAAGAAACCATAGGGACATACACAGAAACAAAAAAGCATTTTCTGAAACCACAAGAGTCATGCCTGAGACGCGCCCTAAAGGAGACCTGGTCAAAAGTCCATGTTACCAATGAGGAAACTGAGCATGAGAGAAGGGGACCAACGTCGTGGCCGTTCATCGCGTCTTCCCTCGTTGCTGTCTTCTCTCCTTCAAGCCACCCACCCGGGAGAAGAGATTTCTCAGAGCAAATGATTTAATGAGCCAGTCTGCGTCTTTATATCTAGAGGACAGATCTGTCCTGTATTAAACTGCGATTCCTGAGACATGCTTAAGTAAAGACCTTGTCAAGGAAGGACACGTGAAGCATGTAGGATTAGGAGTTAAGATCAAACCACAGAAATGAAAGCAAAATTTAAATTAAAGTTTGATTAAATATCTGAATTAGGAATGGCTTTATAATCTTAAAACCAACACAGATACCAAAAGGGAAGGATATATTTGATTACATAAAAATATAATACTTCTGTATGTAAAAATTAACATAAAAAATTAAAGTGGAAAATGGAAAATTGGCACAAATGTCAAAGGATTAACATCCTCCTGGAGTATGGGAATTTTCTAAAAATTGATAAGTAAAACACTAAGGTCTCAATGGATAATGGGGAAATGATATGAACATGCATAGGAGGAAGAAATATATGATTAATTATCATCCAAACAAAGTATCTATAATACTATTCAGAGCAATGAAAATGAAAATAGCAACAGGACGCTTCTCTCCCTTTTTTTCTACCCAGATTAGTAAAGATTACAAACAATCCCTGGCGCAGGTGGAAAGACAGTGAAATAGCCACCTTCCTGCACTTTGGAGAGGAGTTTAATATCAGGTACTCATTCTGGAAAATAATTTGGGATGAGGTATCTGGGAACTTGTCATAAAGAAATAATCTGGAATCTAAAGATGTTTGTTAAAGTACTGCTTATCATAATGAATAATTAGAAAACTCCTTGTACCTCTGTTGAGGAGCATTAAAGTAAACCACAGTTCCTCTATGTCCGAGCATATGTAGCCCTTATAATATTTCCAACAACCTGTGGAGATGTTAACATCATGGTGTGAAACCTGTGTGCACATACAGTGAATATGACCATGTACAAAAAAGGCACAGGACTAAAGCTCACTTGCCAAAATGTTTGCATTTCACCTACTTAATGGACATTCTGGATCATTCTATTTTTATTTATTTATTTTTCTCTTCAATCAAAATAAGCATAAACAAAACTAATCAGAAAAAAAATGAGAATGAGAATTTATTTGGATCTGAGTGCAGCCCATGAAAGGGATTGAGAGAGTGAGGAAAGAAATGTAGAGGGCAGTGGGGTGGGTCCCGCATGCTGTCCCAGCCTTGCAATGTGGGAAGGACTGACCCCACAACCAGCTCTGGAGATGGGCCCTGATTGGTATAAGTCAGTGAAGGTAGCCCCTCCTTCCTGCCCAGGCTCAAGCCAAGGTGACTTTGTGGTTATCCTGGGGCCCCAGTGGACTGCAGTGAAGCTATTTGCATTGATGTGGGGTGGGTTCTTCTCCCTCTAGGAAACGCGTGGCCCCAGCTGCTGCTGCTGGCCAATGTGCAAACTTGAGGGAAGCCAACCTGCAGGCAAAACCAGTACCAACAGGACGGCAGAACCTGGAGGTCAGTGTGTGTGTGTTGTGTATGTGTGTTTGGTTTTACTTGTATCAATTTATTAAATTCTCACAAACTGTATGTGATAGTTAATATTATCATAATCCACATTTTGCTAATGAGAAAATTAAGGCTCAGAGAGATATGGTCATTTGCCCAATGTTGCACAGTTAGAATATGATGGAAACAGAATTTGTACTCAACCCTCTCCAATATTCTTGTCTGGACAAGAATCCCCATGGACAGAGGAGCCTGGCAGGTTACGGTCCATGGGGTCACAAAGAATGGGACACGACTGAGCGACTAAACACAGCACAGTATAGTCTGGCTATTTACAGAAAGAAAACTGAACTCAGAGAAGGTAAGCCATTAAGCCAAGGTCACACAGTGGCTTAGGGTAGGACTGGTCTATCGGACTCTTAGATCAGGTTCTTTCCAGCCTACTAGTCTTCCTTTCTTTCCCAAGGTATGGGGAGGAATGGGATAGCCAGAATCCATGGGTGTAATGGCCCGGTAAGATCTGAGAACACAAGATTTCTCTTGCAGGATAGACACGGGCTGTTTGTTTCTCACCCGAGTGAGATGGTGGGAGGGTGGGGAACAGACTTCCAACATACCAAATATTGCCCTAATTGGCTCAAAGGCCATGATTGTATCAAGTTCCAGAAATTATGAGTGAACCAGACAGTTAGGCCACCGCAGCTGGTCGGCAAATTATTGGCTCAAGTGTTGTAATTATTAAATGCAGCAGAGAGAGAGAGCAAGAAACTCAGACACTTAGTCCGGGATAATTGATCCAAAAATTATGGGTTCCAAGAAGGCCAACACTTGCTTAAATTTAGATTTGGACTCGGCTCCTGTCACACGCACACAAATGACTACTGTTTCCTGGACACCCACTCAGCGCACACAATCGGCCCCTCAGCTCTGCCAGCCCGCAGGAACAAAAGGGATTTTGATTCTGATTATTTTTAAACTTTAATGACAAATCCTTTCCTTCTCCACATTAAAAAATAAAGGCTGTGCATAGTACCATTAAGGGACTGCTCACTGCCGCTTGATTCTCGGAGGCACTTACGTTGTTTAAATTTTAATTTCCGGGTTGAAAATTTTATTGAAAACATCACTATCTTTCTAAACAACAAAAAAAAGTTTCTTCTCTTGTCACTGTGCTAGTTTGTTCTTTTACCTGCTCTCAACTCCCCTCCACAGGAGGTTTTCCTTGCTCTTCAGGGCTCCCTGAAGTCTCCCTCCAGCCCTGTGATTGGAATTTGCTGTTCCTGTCCCAAACAAAGGGTTTTTAGTAGTGTTTTTCTTTTGTAAATGGGTTTGTCATAGGGTCAGGCTGAGGACTTAAGTCTGTAAATCCTTGACCACCCAGGGGCAGCGTCCTTCAAGTGATAACAGTGGGGAGGAGGGGGATGACTGTGATATAATGATAATGGTGGGACCTTGCCACGTGCCAGGCCCAGTTCTAGGTGCTTATCACGCACCATCTCCTATATCCTTCAACACACTACAGGGAAGAGGTTTTTCCTCTCTCTTCCGGAAGCGCAGATTCTGAGGCATCATTACCATTCTAGCGTAATGTTGGCCGTGACAAATGCCACTAGAGAGGCAGATGTGAAGGACTGAGCAAGAACAGAAGAGAGACATTCTTTAGTAAGTTGCTGGGATAAACCAGGAAGCCTTCATGGCAAAGAGGTCTTGAAGCTAAATAAGCAGGATCTTGACACACACAGAGGAAAGGCCAGAGAAAGTTCTTAGTGAAGACAAGGAAACTAACTGGAGGTGTATTTGGAAATAAGTGTCTTGGCCAATGAGGGAAGATAAGGAGGCAAGATTAAGGGCAAGATTTAGGGATGTGATGGTACATTATTAGAGGGCCTTGAATGTCAGCCTGATGGCATTGGACATTCCCCATGGGCAGAGGAATTATCCAAAGGTTTTGTTAGGTGGTTAGAATAGGAAACAGGAGTCCAGAATGGCGGTGGCTAAAAGACAAGGAAGGGAAAAGCCCGCGAAAATAGAACAAAGGAAGGTCCGAGGACCGGAGTGAGGACCTCAGGTAGAACCAACAGCACTCCTGGCTGGCCCAGTGTACAGGGGGAGGAACAGACATAAAAAGANGCGGTGGCTAAAAGACAAGGAAGGGAAAAGCCCGCGAAAATAGAACAAAGGAAGGTCCGAGGACCGGAGTGAGGACCTCAGGTAGAACCAACAGCACTCCTGGCTGGCCCAGTGTACAGGGGGAGGAACAGACATAAAAAGAGGAGCCCGTGGGCCGGGGCCCCTCTCTTCTCTTCGCCTCTTTGGGCCGGCATGCCCTCATGCCTCGAGGATGTATTTTCCTGCTATTTTCTAAATAAAACTGAGCTGTAACATGGAGCTGAAACACTGATCTAAGAGCTAGAACACGGTCTGTCCGAGAGCTATGACACGCTGAGGGCTCTGATGTCCGTTGCTTCAAATTTTTGTTGAAACGAGACAGGACCGAGGAGAATACACTCGCCTGACAGTTTTAACCAAGGAGGTGACTACATTGGAACTGTATTTTGAAAGACCACTCTAACAAAGTGTGAAAGAGAAATTGGAGGCAGTAAGACTGGAGGCAGGGAGAGCAGAAGGATGGCTGTTGGAATAGGCCCCCTCCCAGTTCCATGTCTTCACGTGCCAGGGTCTTCCTGGTGACTGGACTTGGGTTCCAGCCCTCCACCCGGGACTCCCAGGTGGCCCACTGGTCCCAGCTTGCCCTCCGATAGCTCTCTGCTGCCCCCACCTGGCCCAGGCAGCCCCTACACAGTTCACTCTCAGGGCCTGGTCCAGGTGTGTGTGTGCGTGTGTACTTATCCCACTCAGTTGCTTTTGACTCTTTTGCAACCCTGTGGACTGTAGCCCACCAAGTTTCTCTGTCCGTGTAGTTTTCCTGGCAAGAATACCAGAGAAGTTTACCATTTCCTGTTCCAGGAGATCTTCCCAACCCAGGGATCAAATCTGCATCTCTTGCATCTCCTGCTTGGCAGGCAGATTCTTTACCATGAGCGGTCCAGAATGTAACTGGCTTCCCCGGTGGCTCAGCAGTAAAGAATCCACCTACCAACGCAGGAGACGTGGGTTTGGTCCCTGGGTCAGGAAGATCCCCTGGAGGAGGAAATGGCAGCCCACTCTGGTATTCTTGCCTGGGAAATCCCATAGGCTGGGGAGCCTGGTAGGCTACAGTCCATGGGGGTCACAAAAGAATCAGATGTGACTGAGCAACTAAATAACAATGATTACTAGCCAAGATTCAGAGTATTAACTCTGTGCCAGACACTGTTCATTTTTATTACATTACTAAGTGCTCACCTCCCATAGGAATTCGTGGAAATGGCTACTATTATTACTTGCATTTTATAAGTTAGGATCCTGAGGCTTGGATCTGCTCTGTCCCCAGGGTGATAAGATATGAGAGTTTTGCCAGGAGCCTACCCCAGGTTTTGGGGTTCCTGCATTAGAGTCACTACTGTTCAGATCCTGAAGGAAGATTTGGTCAGAGCCCAGTGGGGAGACTTGCCCATGAGGGTGTAGCTATTTTTAGAGGGGTGGCCAGGCTAGAGAGGCATGAGGAATGGGGGCAGGGGTAGTGGCCATGTCTAGCATCATAGTGCTGAGAACTGGGGTCACAGGGAGAGCAGAGCTTTATGTGAGGAACGGAAGCAGCACGCCTTGGAGATACACAGGAAAAGCCGGAAAGGAACATGGGGAACACCAGAGCAAAGCTTTGGGCTCCCAGCTGTGATTGGCATGGGGGTTTGGGACTGGCTTTGTGCTTGTTGATTTCTTTAAGCAGACAAGTTTCTGACTGCTCGAAGTCATCTTTCAGACTTGACAATATGTGGGGTGAAGGCGCTGACTCTTAAGAGATTCCTGTTAAGGAAAACCCTCTGGTATATTTCAAGCCGAGAGCAGGGCCCTGAGGAGGCTGGAGACAGACAGGGTAGTTTTTAATAGTAAGATGCAGGGCAAGGGCGCAGCTGGCAGTCAGCAGGAGGGAGCGGGCCCAGAGAGGTGTGTGGAGAGCCAAATGCTAACTTCCCCCACTTCCCAGTCTTGCCTGGGGCCAGCCCTGGGCACAATGGTAACGTTTCTATAAAACAATTCTCAGGAAGGCTGGTACGAGAAGGCAAAGAGTACCTTTCCACAGTTAAGTACATCCTGCCAAGTTAAAGAGCTCTCTGGGACCAGCTGGGGTTGGGAGCATGTTCCACATGAAGCATCAGACCATTAGTGGGAGTGGAAGCTGGGGGTGTGTGTCTGTGTGCACATTCTCCATGTCACGTCTTCCCTTTGTCCAGCTGGTCATCTTACTTCCCCCGAATGCTCACTGTCTCCTGGCGGATGGTATAACACAGTAGCAGCTGAGCCCCACCCCAGACAGACTAATGAAAGGATGTGAATAAGAGTGGGAAGGAAACCATGCGGGGAGTGTTACTCAGATTATTGCTGGCAGGAAACAAAAACCATCTTAAGACAAGAGTGGTTTATTGCTAGGATGAGAGTAGCCCCAAACTGAACTTACATATGCTTCAGCCTGTGGACACACTTTCCTCTCTCATGAGCTTTGTGAGAGGGCATGTGTTCATAGCATCTCTACTTCCTGCTCCAATCAGATCCCGAATGTGAGATGTGGTGGACAATCATGTCCGTATGCTGCAGCCCAAGTTGTGGAGGGAGTCCATGTTTAACTAATGACTGTTGGTCCCATTGGAGAACGTCCTTCATGACAGTCTCATGGGGATAGAGTCTGGCCAATGGGCAAGCCACCTTGAATGGGATGTCTTCCTCTAGCGAACTGCTGGTTACCTGGTACTAAGGGCATCATGTGGCTACTTTCCTCAGCGGAGATGCAGATGGGTTGATTTTGGATAGCTGGGGGGTTCAAACGCCATAAAATACACGTCGTAAAGAGCTGCATCTGATTTTAATCTCCATGCAAGTCGTCCTACGAGTAGGAGAAGGAAATAGGGAAAGAAGAAACCATAGGGACATACACAGAAACAAAAAAGCATTTTCTGAAACCACAAGAGTCATGCCTGAGACGCGCCCTAAAGGAGACCTGGTCAAAAGTCCATGTTACCAATGAGGAAACTGAGCATGAGAGAAGGGGACCAACGTCGTGGCCGTTCATCGCGTCTTCCCTCGTTGCTGTCTTCTCTCCTTCAAGCCACCCACCCGGGAGAAGAGATTTCTCAGAGCAAATGATTTAATGAGCCAGTCTGCGTCTTTATATCTAGAGGACAGATCTGTCCTGTATTAAACTGCGATTCCTGAGACATGCTTAAGTAAAGACCTTGTCAAGGAAGGACACGTGAAGCATGTAGGATTAGGAGTTAAGATCAAACCACAGAAATGAAAGCAAAATTTAAATTAAAGTTTGATTAAATATCTGAATTAGGAATGGCTTTATAATCTTAAAACCAACACAGATACCAAAAGGGAAGGATATATTTGATTACATAAAAATATAATACTTCTGTATGTAAAAATTAACATAAAAAATTAAAGTGGAAAATGGAAAATTGGCACAAATGTCAAAGGATTAACATCCTCCTGGAGTATGGGAATTTTCTAAAAATTGATAAGTAAAACACTAAGGTCTCAATGGATAATGGGGAAATGATATGAACATGCATAGGAGGAAGAAATATATGATTAATTATCATCCAAACAAAGTATCTATAATACTATTCAGAGCAATGAAAATGAAAATAGCAACAGGACGCTTCTCTCCCTTTTTTTCTACCCAGATTAGTAAAGATTACAAACAATCCCTGGCGCAGGTGGAAAGACAGTGAAATAGCCACCTTCCTGCACTTTGGAGAGGAGTTTAATATCAGGTACTCATTCTGGAAAATAATTTGGGATGAGGTATCTGGGAACTTGTCATAAAGAAATAATCTGGAATCTAAAGATGTTTGTTAAAGTACTGCTTATCATAATGAATAATTAGAAAACTCCTTGTACCTCTGTTGAGGAGCATTAAAGTAAACCACAGTTCCTCTATGTCCGAGCATATGTAGCCCTTATAATATTTCCAACAACCTGTGGAGATGTTAACATCATGGTGTGAAACCTGTGTGCACATACAGTGAATATGACCATGTACAAAAAAGGCACAGGACTAAAGTTCACTTGCCAAAATGTTTGCATTTCACCTACTTAATGGACATTCTGGATCATTCTATTTTTATTTATTTATTTTTCTCTTCAATCAAAATAAGCATAAACAAAACTAATCAGAAAAAAAATGAGAATGAGAATTTATTTGGATCTGAGTGCAGCCCATGAAAGGGATTGAGAGAGTGAGGAAAGAAATGTAGAGGGCAGTGGGGTGGGTCCCGCATGCTGTCCCAGCCTTGCAATGTGGGAAGGACTGACCCCACAACCAGCTCTGGAGATGGGCCCTGATTGGTATAAGTCAGTGAAGGTAGCCCCTCCTTCCTGCCCAGGCTCAAGCCAAGGTGACTTTGTGGTTATCCTGGGGCCCCAGTGGACTGCAGTGAAGCTATTTGCATTGATGTGGGGTGGGTTCTTCTCCCTCTAGGAAACGCGTGGCCCCAGCTGCTGCTGCTGGCCAATGTGCAAACTTGAGGGAAGCCAACCTGCAGGCAAAACCAGTACCAACAGGACGGCAGAACCTGGAGGTCCGCAGAGGAGCAGCGACCTTTTCTATTACGAGGCCTTCTAATGCAGGAGGTTGGTTTGATATTTCTGGTTTTCTTTCTTTCTTTTAAATAATGTCACTTACAACTGTGAGGATCCCTGATACAGAGAGATGTCAGAGATTGCTTTCCACTGACAGATTATATCAGACATAGAAAGGAATGTAGGGAAAGATGAGGGTATGTGTCTGACTTTGCTACTGAGAAGAAAGAGCCTGAGTAAGAGGCCTAGAAAGCAGGATGAGCCTTGGAAGCAAGCAACCTGAGAAAGAGGTAGAAATGCCCAGAAGGGAAAATCCTTTATGAATGATGCTTGACACCATCAGCCCTAAGGCGTCTCATCTTATCTCATCTCACCATTTTGATGGACCTGCTAAATCACAGAGACTGGAGAAAGAAAGAATGACAACTCCCAGGAAGGACATTTTTCGTTCCCTCTTGACTTGCTAGCCAGAATCTAGATGGTCTCTGGGAATTGGGATGTGCTCAGCTGGTCATCTGGATAAATCATGATGCCACCAAACACATAGAATCTTATGAAGGGGGCCAGAGTCCATGTTCTACTGATGACTGACTCTGCCCTAGAGCGACTGGTTAAGGATGAAGGCACAGGATGTTTCACAAAATCTTTACAGTCCTGATTTTGAACTTGGAACAGAAAATCCTCAGCTGGATTTGAGGAAGAAAATCCTTAGCTCATCTAAGTAATTCAACCTTTGAAATTAAATACAAATTGCTGCTCAAATTTTGCTGAAGAGTTGTACAAACACACATACACACAAAGACACACACAGATACATAGACAGACACACACACACACAACTAAATAGTGATTTTCCTACTCGAGACTACGGTTTCTAGGAGATCTATGTGTTTCTAGTAAGCTTTCTCACTCTACTCATTCACTCAAATGAGCTGATCTATTAACCATTTACTTAACATATGTTTCCTGGGAACTACCTACCTAAGGCTTGGGGGAGGGAATAAGAATAATAAAAATAATAAATAAAATATATTTAACTCTTGCTATAGCAAGCACTTCCATGATATTATTTATTGCATTCCTTCCACCAAAACAAATATATAGTTCAGCTCTATTATTTTTTCCAACTTAACAGATACGAAAATTAAAAATTTGACAGGCGATTTTCCCAAGGTCATACAGCCTCAAAGAGGTGGAACCAGCATTCAGTCCAAGAGCTTATGTACACTTAACTAACCCTTATGCCAAGGAGAAGACAGAAGCCCCCTAAATGAGTTAGATTCATTTCGGACCCTATGTATTTGGTGCTGGGGAAGCTGAGAAGGTGGTTACTAATCCTGTTAGGGAAAACTGAAAGACAAATCAGGACTTGATCTGGATCTTAAAAACTATGGAGAAAAATAGTAGGTACTGGGGAGAACATAAATTCCTAGTAGAGAGTAGAACTGAGCAAAGGTGTGGAGATGAAAGAGCATGGTGGGCCTGTGCCTGAGTAGCACCTCAAGTTTAGCAGGGCAGCAGCAGGAAAAAGGATAATGAGAAAGGCTTTATCTGCCAAGCCAAAGAGTTTGAACTTGAACTTGAACAAGAGGAGCCAAAGAGGTTTTCCAGCCTGGAGGCAACATGATCAACTTTATGTTTTAGAAAGATCTTGCAGCCAGTGTGCCAGGAGGGATTCTTAAGGAGGGAGAGACCAGATGTACAGAAACTTGTTAGGGTGGCCTCTGCAAATTCCAGGAAGCAAAATGTAGAGGACTTGTGCTATCCTGGCCCCCACCTCACAATCATGTTAGTTCCAATTTGGAATTCTGTTTTTCTAGAGTTAGGGACTCATGAAGACACCGCCAACTCTTACACCGTATGACTTCAAATAACAGAGCTGGAGAATCTCGAGAGACCTTGAGGGTCAACTTTTGCATGGAACTTGGGTGTCTCAAATTGGCAAGTGACATGAGCTGCAGTCCATCGGGTCGCAAAGAGTCAGACATGACTGAGCAACTAAACAGCAACAAAGCATCAGTTTTTGTCTTGTCTCTTGCTTCTTTTGCAGGAGAGTGATAAGAAGGCTTCTATTAGTGCTCGACATGGGGTGGGCTAGAACAGAGATCACTGGCTCATGGAAGATATTCCCTCCAGCCCCACATAAACTCAGAAAGTAAACAGAGCAATTTATGTTTCTAAATCACTACTTTTCTAATTTGGGGACTCAGCACATGCTGTACCAGAATCATCTATACATGGTGTCTATATGTTCTATCCTAGATGTATTAAACCTATGAAAAAAGGGCTCAGGCATTTTTATAAGTGCTGAGCCCTGCTTTGACATTAAGCTCAGGAAAACTTGATCTATTTGCATGTAACGGTTCACCATGGGTCCAGCACCTCTGGGGCTGGGCAGGATGAAGGTGGAATGGCTGGTTGTGATTGCAAAGACTGAGCTTCAAGAGATGCCACTTTCAGGATTCAATGGGGAGCAGCTTAGCCCTGCTGCTGTTGCTGCTGCTAAGTCGCTCCAGTCGTGTCCGACTCTGTGCAACCCCATAGACAGCAGCCCACCAGGCTCCCCTGTCCCTGGGATTCTCCAGGCAAGAACACTGGAGTGGGTTGCCATTTTCTTCTCCAAAGCATGAAAGTGAAAAGTGAAAGTGAAGTCGCTCAGTTGTGTTTGACTCTTCGCGACCCCACAGACTGCAGCCTACCGGGCTCCTCCATCCATGGGATTTTCCAGGCAAGAGTACTGGAGTGGGGTGCCATTGTCTTCTCCAAAGTACGGCCCTAGGGGAGTGGAATCATCCAGGGTCTGCACTTCCTTGGAGGACTACGTTGGCCTATACTAGAGCTGAGATAAACTAGGCATTATTGTGCACAAACCAGCAGTGCCTGTGACAGAGGAGTGGGCCAGTGCTCTACAGGGGCACCATGTGGCAGGAAGAAGCTTTGCCAGCAAGGATGGCAGCTAGAGCAGACAGAGTGTTTGCTCAAAAGTGGATGTTCTGTAGACCCTTCTAGATTATGCGAGCTCTCAAAGTCCTCAGGCAACTGGAGGGCAAAGTACTCAAGAGTGAGACACTGAATATATTATCTATCTGGTGGCTAGGAAGCTGTAGTACTTGAAATTGAGTTTGGAGAAATGGAAGAGATATGAAGGGATCTGGCCCCTAGAGTTGTAGAGAAATTCAGACTGATTATACCCAGTTGGGAAAACTGAGGCCCAGACAGAAAGTTGACCTGAGCTAAAACAGTGAAAAGTGGCAGAGCTTGCTTTATCCCCAAATCGTCTTATCCCCAGTTCAGTGGAATTATGGAATTATGCTGCTCACAACAAAATCTTCAAAGTCAACAGCAACTTTGTTCACAGAGTTCAACCTCCTCCTCATCAGACATGGAAAACCAGATACATGGAATTAGATATAGAGAATGGTGTGTGAAAAGTATTTAACCTTTCTGAGCCTAATACTCACAACTGTCTTATAGGATTAAGCAAAACATTGTAACACTGTGCCTCTTATAGAGTCTGACAAGTGTGTGTTACTCACTCAGTCGTGTCCAACTCTTTGAGACCCCATGAGATGTAGCCCACCAGGCTCCTCCACCCATGGGATTTTCCAAGCAAGAATACTGGCGTGGGTTGCCATTTCCTTTTCCAGGGGATCTTCCTGACCCAGGGATCGAACCCAGGTCTCCTGCATTGCAGACAGACTCTTTACCATCTGAACCACCAGGGAAGCCCTAACTCCTATTGATGAGGAAAGCTGAAAAGGGAAGAATCTAGGAAACAGAAACCCCAGGACTCTTGTTGCTGTACCCTTGCCAGCCCACCTGGGTGCTTGGCAAATGTCTCAAGATTTGGCATAGCTAATTCTGAAAGTCAGATACTATGATAATGAAACGTGGGAGGAAATACTGTTGACCTATTTCCTGGAGAAAAAAAAAAAAAAAATCTGCCAAAACAAAGATGTTTCCAGTGAGTGGGTTGGTTTTGATAAATAATTAACTTGAGTTGGTTTCATTGTGTCTGGAGGAGTAATTATAACAGCATGTTCACGCCCCTAGAGTTCTGTTGTCACATTTTCCATGATAAAAATCTCCTTTGAAAAAAATGTGTTCAGAAACTTGGCTGTAAACAGTGCTCTGGTCTGAAGAATGCCATGAAAAGTTTCACAGTTTATGGGCAACATTTTTAATTGGATCAAAAGATGCTCTATTGTTTCTAACTGGCCTCAATTAAACCAAGGTAAATGAATTTTATTTCTTTGAGAAGTATTTCATGGTCACCAAAGTAGAACATTTCCTCCATTTTCCTGTTGAGAATGTTGCTCCTTTCAACAATTACTGAGTATCCTGTCATCCTGACATATATTTTTCTCTGTATTAGGTGCTGGGTTGGTTGGAGGTGGATATAGCAGAAGTTTCATCTGATGTTGAGCTCACAATCTCACTGAAGAGTTGATAGTTTACAATATAGTAGAAAGTGTGCTGAGCTAAAGCTGTTGATTCAAATTTAAGCACCTCTATTTATAAAACCTAACTTATAAAAACCTGTTTATGAACCTAATTTATAAAAAGAAGGCTGAGTGCCAAAGAATTGATGCTTTTGAATAGTGGTGTTTGAGAAGATCTTGAGAGTCCCTTGGACTGCAAGGAGCTCAAACCAGTCAATCCTAAAGGAAATCAACCCTGACTACTCATTAGAAGGGCTGATGCTGAAGCTGAAGCTCCAATACTTTGGCTATCTGGTGCAAAGAGTGGACTCATTGGAAAAGACCTTGCTACTGGAAAAGACTGAAGGTAGGAGGAGAAGGGGATGACAGAGGATGAGATGGTTGGATGGCATCACTGATTCAATGGACATGAGTTTGAATAAGGTCCGGGAGTTGGTGATGGGCAGGGAAGCCTGGCGTGCTGCAGTCCATGAGGTCACATAGAGTTAGGCACAATTGAGCGACTGAATAACAACAAAGGATCTCAAGTCCCTTTTCTGTGAAATGGGATAACTGGATTATATGGTAATTGAATTCTTAAGCCAACTCTGGTGGTAGTGCCTGCTGTATGGAGTAGATTTCTGAGGTCATGTCCATGCTTGGTGAGAAAGGACATCACAAAGGAACAAAAGAATGCTTAAACTGTTCTGTATAAGATAATGAGGGGAAAGGAGGGAAGGGAGAGGGGAATAGAAAAATATGAGGGAGGAACCAAAAAGATGATATGGCAGGAAAACTACTGTATTTCCACCAACTTTTTGTTTTTCCTCTGGGATCACTTATTACTATATTTCCTAGCTTCCTCTACAGTAGCAGAGGCCAGGTGACAGTTCTGATCAATGGAATATTGGCAGAAAGAGTGTATGCCATTTCCTGGCTTGACCTCTGAGACATTCTGTAAGGGTCTCTATATTCAATTCTTTATCCTCACTTCCTTATCTCCCAGTTGGATGAATAAGATCCAGAGGAAAGTTTTGAGATGAAAGTACTAGAGAACAATGATTTAATTCTTGGATCACTGCATGCAACTTTCCTCTAAATACCCATCTGGGCTGTGATGTAGGTAAGAAAAACATTTTTTTAAAGCCACTGAGATATTGTGGTTGCTTGTTACAGCATTTAGCCTTCCCTGACTAATACAGATTGTGGGAAGCAGGAAACTATATGGGGAGAGGCCAGGGGATGCTCCTAAAGTAGGGTTGTAGGAGAGATTTTTGGTAAGGGCATGCCCAAGATCTGATTTGAAGTCCTTAACCTAGATGGGATGGAAACCCTCCTTCATCTCAGCCCCACCTCTAAATCACAAGTGTTTTGTAAGAATTAGTTTTCAATGAAATTTCACAAAAAGGACGAATGTCATACCTGAGCTGCTACAAAAGAGACCATGCCCACAAACACAAGAACCTCAAGGCAAATATGTCCGAAGTCTATAAGTCCCCTGGGAATTTGCAATAGACTCACACAAAACATGAAACCAGATTTTGACTCATTTTTGTCTAGATGGTAGTGGTGCAGGGACAGTGTAGCTGACTCTAGTGTTTTACCAGGACTCAAAACAAGCCAGCAATGTAGCCAGTCCTGAAACACAGGTCTCCCTTCAGGTCCTGCTGGACTCTCAGCCTGGCTCTCGTTTTGCCACCTTCCTCTCTGCTTCTTCATAACCACCCAGACCATGAGAATGCCAAACTCGAGAGAATCTTGTCTGTCAAGAAATCCCAAGGCCCCGCATCCTTTAGTGATAGGGCTAGTGTCTGGCTCCAGACTTTAGATAAGTGAACTTAGATGAGGTCTATGTGGGGCAGGACTGCCGATTCCTCATCCTTGGAGGTGGAACTACTTCCAAAACAGGACTGGGTTCTAGGAAATTTCCTAGGATAGATATTTGTCTGTTTTCTTAAACTATATTTAGATAAGGTTGGATTGGCTGTGATTAGCTCTCCGTGAACCAGTGCCAATGGACAGTGGAATGATTTTCATTGGATCAAGCTTCTCCACAACTCTCAAATAATACATATTTTTAGATGTGAATTTCAGATTCAGAGTCTTCTCCGTTTGCTACTGTTTTAGAAGTCTTGCCAAGTGAATGTGTCAGCTTTCTGGGCCAATGGCTGAAATCAGAACCATTGTTGCCCTTTGGGATTATTGTCAGACTCCTGCCGTCTCGTGGCTGGGGATTCAAAATGTATCCCCGGTGTTCACAGTTTGTGTGCTCTCAAATCCAGGGTGATTCTGATACAGATAAGAACCCAATACCTTCCTGCCCTTCCAGCCCCTCCCCGGGCAGCCCAGAAACCAAGGACGAGAGCAATGCTCAGAAATCCAGATTCAGTGTTTTTGATTTCATTGACTTCTAGCACTGCCAGTGTGTTGAGAGACCACCTAATGCAAACTGGTTACTTAGTAGCTGAGCAAAATAATGCCCAGAGGGGTGAACTGTATAAAGAAGATTATACAATGACTCTGAGTCATAAACAGAAAGCAAAAAATGGTGCTATGTTTTTCAGTACACTGTAATTTTATTAAAGCACACTGTAAAATGGTACAGGTTGAACTGAAAAATAACAAAAGAAGAAAAAATTTAACAGCTTGGAATTAGAGTATGAAAAAGAAATAAATGATAGACATCCCAAATAGAGAGTCATAAAACTTCTTCTTACCCAAATAAAGAGAATGAAGACATTGGAGCAAAGCTAGACCATTAACGAAAAACTAAGGAAGTATCCCAATCTCATACTCCGAGTATTATGAAAAGGGTTTTTAGATTTAGGACAATTTGGACTGAAATGAAGGAAGATGCTTGGCTGCATGGATGCATAACTCCCCTTAGAAACATCAGTGCAAAGGAACAGAAAGTAGGGAGAGTAAAGCTATATTTTGTTGACATTCAGATTTAGAGAGATTAGGATTAAGGTATAAATTGTTGGGGAGCGTGTGGAATTGGGGACTATCTTTTGGTGAAGAAGCCCTTTCTCACTGTTAATTTTCAAAAGCACTATAAGCGTGAGCTTGGATTGCTGCATCTTTGCCTTTGGCCTTTGGCAGGGCAGATGGTAGGAGAGCCATGGAAGAATCATTTCTTAGGATTCCCTGTTTGAGCTGACCCAATAGCAGCAGACATGGTCTCAGCAGAGTGTAGAAATCAATGCATGTTGAACCTAAATCAAAAGCATGTGAGGAGCAAAGACACAAATAAGGACAGCACCTCCTAGTCAGTCACCCAGAGAAGGGTGCAAACCCAAGTCCAAAGCTCACCGCCCATTCTTCCCGAGTCACCAATAGAGTGGTGTGATTCTCAGTTATTTCCAACAAGTACAGAGAAGGAAAGCAAAGACAGGATTCTCTAACTGTGGTTACACAAAACTCAAGCTCCTTGTCCACACCCTTGGGCACTTGTGTGACTGGAGAGAGAAAAAAAAAACAACAAAATATCCAGTGCTTCAGCTCATATTCCAAGGAAAAGATTCACACAGAGCTCAGAGCAATAGTAAATCCACACCTTGGAAAAAGAACAGTGTGAGATACAACGGCTCTGTTCAAAGACGAGTGAAAAGAAGTCCCTGCAATAAGAAACCACAATAAGAATTAGCAAAAATAAATACATGAGTAAATGGAACATAACGTGAAAAAATACAAATGAGTTCTGAAAAATGTATTCAAGGAAACAGAAAACCAGTTGCTACTATTTTCTGCTCTCAAGGCAAACACAGACTTTATGGAATGAAAGACATAATGATAATTATGCAACTAACTAAAATAAAAAGGAAGCTGATAAATGTAAGAAAATGAGTTAGAGTGAAAAAATATATTGGGAACATTAAAATATACTTTCAAAGACCAAAATAAATATTTGAAAATATTAAGTCAATGGTGTGTGGACACAGCACTGAGGGGAAAAAAAAAAAAGGGATGTAGAATAGGAAAAAATTAAAATATTTACCAATATAATAACACGATAGGGAGAACACACTGGAGAGCAGCACAGGACATTTGAGGAAAGAAACCACTGTAAATAAAATAGAACACCTGAGAGAAGGAAGCTCCTCAGATTTGGAGGAATGACTGATTTTCTAATTGGAAGTGTTTATTCTAGGAAACTTAACAGATAGCAAAAATTCCTCAAATATAGTCTAGTGAAGCAACTAGATTTCGAAGGAAAAAAAAAAAAAGTAGCTTTTAAACTTCAAGTTACCTAAAGGGGAAAAACCAGGTTGAGCTCAGAATGCTAGAAAGCAATTGCATAAGAATTCTATAACTAGTTAAACATGTAAGTAAAACCAACAGAAAGTTGTTCTCGAATACAAAAGGTCTTGGGAAATATTTTATCCATGAGAAATGGATTTCTCCTCCTGAGAAATGAACCAAAAATACAACTTAGCCAAGAAATTTTTAGGAATAGTAAAAGAATTGAAGAATGGGAAAATCTGAGTATGAAAGGGAATTGAAAATTAAATATGATAGACATATACCACTACTAGTACTAAGTCGCTTCAGTCGTGTCCGACTCTGTGTGACCCCACAGACAGCAGCCCATCAGGCTCCCCCGTCCCTGGGATTCTCCAGGCAAGAACACTGGAGTGGGTTGCCATTTCCTTCTCCAATGCATGAAAGTGAAAAGTGAAAGTGAAGTCGCTCAGTCATCTCCAACTCTTAGTGACCCCATGGACTGTAGCCCACCAGGGTCCTCCGTCCATGGGATTTTCCAGGCAAGAGTACTGGAGTGGGGTGCCACTGCCTTCTCCATGATAGACATATAATTATACCTAAAGAACTGTGGTAATTATAGTTAAAATGGTTTATAAATGTTATAATTTAAAAATAGAGCAATGTTGAATTAAAAACAAAGTAACAATAACAAGATCTTTAAAATAGCATGATAACAGATGTGTGTGTGTGTGTAGGGGGGGTATCCCAGAGTAATTATGTATCATATTTTATTTTATCATGAGGCTAGGGGTAGAACTGATGACTGTCAATAGATTTGGCTTGGAAGAACATATAGTTTGATCTCATTTATAAATATTGATATAAATATCCAAAACAAATTGAATACTAACAAGATCTCTTCAAGAAAATTGGAGATACAAAGGGAACATTTCATGCAAAAGTGGGCACAATAAAGAACAGAAATAACAAGGACCTAACAGAAGCAGAAGAGTTTAAAAAGAGGTGGCAAGAATACACAGAAGAACTGTATAGAAAAGGCCTAGATGACACAGATAACCACAATGGTGTTATCACTCACCTAGAGCAAGACATCCCGGGGTGTGATGTCAAGTGGGCCTTAGGAAGCATTACTACAAACAAAACTAGTGGAGGTAATAGAATTCTGGCTAAGCTACTTCAAATCCTAAAAGATGATGCTGTTAAAGTACTGCAGTCAATATGCCAACAAATTTGGAAGACTCAGCAGTGACCACAGGACTGGAAAAGGTCAGTTTTCATTCCAATCCCAAAGAAAGGCAATGCAAAGAATGTTACACCACCATACAATTGCACTCATTTTATATGCTAGAAAGATTACACTCAAAATCCTTCAAGTTAGGCTTCAGTAGTACATGAACCAAGAATTTTCAGATGTACAAGCTGGATTTAGAAAAGGCAGAGGAGATAGAGGTCAAATTGCCCACATCTTTTGGATCATAAGAATGTTACACCACCATACAATTGCACTCATTTTATATGCTAGAAAGATTACACTCAAAATCCTTCAAGTTAGGCTTCAGTAGTACATGAACCAAGAATTTTCAGATGTACAAGCTGGATTTAGAAAAGGCAGAGGAGATAGAGGTCAAATTGCCCACATCTTTTGGATCATAGACAAAGCAAGGGAATTCCAGAAAAAACACCTACTTCTGCTTCATTGACTCTGTGAAAGTCTTTGACTGTGTGGATCATAACAAACTGGAAAATTCTTAGAGATAGGAATATCAGCCCACCTTACCTGTCTCCTGAGAAACCTGTATGCAGATCAGGAAGCAACAGTTAGAACCGGAAATGGGAAAACAGACAGGTTCCAAATTGGGAAAGGAGTACATCAAGGCTGAATATTGTCACTTGCTTATTTTACATATATGCAGAGTACATCATGCGAAATGCTGGGCTGAATGTTTCACAAGCTGGAATCAAGATTGCCGAGAGAAATATCAATAACTTCAGATATGCAGATGATACCACTCTAATGGCAGAAAGTGAAGAGAGGAGTTCATGTACACCCGTGGTGGATTCATGTCAATGTATGCCAAATCCAATACAGTACTGTAAAGTAAAACAAAGAAAATAAATAAATAAATAAAGTGTAAGTAGGATGCAAAAAAAAAAAAAAAAAA